>JADBJO010007005.1:52500-121491 GCA_016801955.1 Conus betulinus
TATTTTGCTAAGTCCCATGCTGGATGAAACAGAAAGAGTGTTAGTTTGTATTAAAAATGTAGGAGTTTAGGGGGCATTTTCGAATAGGGATGATAAAGTTCTGCAGAATAATGCCCAAATGGTATATGGATATTTCTTTTTAAACCCTTTATTTGTCAGCTGAAACATCAAGGGCAGGTTCGTACTGAGTCCTGGAAGTCTGGAAAAGTCTTGGAAAAATGGGAAAGGCTTTTCCAGGGCTGGAAAAGTCTTGGAAAATTTGCTTTTACCCAGCAGGGTTTGGAAAAGTCATGAAATTCCAGAGTTCCGTCATGAACGTTTCAAGTCATGAACTGAAACAAAATTATTTACATCAATTTCAGAGAAAGGTCGATGTCGATATGCCACCCCGTCAACACTCGCGCATCCGAACTGCAGAATTATTATTTTGCCGTCCGAGTAGTCTCCCTTGTGTCGAGTGCGCATGTGCACAATTTTCCAGCCCCAACTTCCGTTCTATGATTTTTTTTCTCATCGTTTGCGCCTGCACGGCAAGAATTTAAAAAATGGGAAAGTGTGTATTCAGCCAAGCGTGGTTGACCAATAGCCAGTACCAGAACTGGATTGAAAAAGCATCGGACGGCAATAAATTTCAAGCCAAATTTTGTGTCAAAGACCTGCTTAAGTCTGCTGATGAGTTTGCTGAGAAAGCAGAAAGAACACAAAACTTCACCTTCATAGCAAAGTCAAATGCTCTCCGTAGATCTGCTAAGGACAAGACAGCTGAAGTTTCTGTTCTTGAGGCCCAGATAAATGAGAAGTCGAAGAAATCAAAAAGTAGAACTGGGATAGGATACATTTTCAGGTGTGAGTGGGATTGTGTACATTTTACATTACATCTAAATGGCTACTCTTTGCATGGTAAAGGAACTGTGACTGTTAAATGATACTGTGATCAAGTGCTGGCAGTGTGAACAAAGAAGAGGAAACTGGAAATTTGTGTGAAAGACCTGCTTAAGTCTGATAAATAAGAAAGTGGAAGAAATCAAAAAGTAAAACTGGGATCAAGATACATTTTCAGGTGTGAGTAGAATTGTGTAAATTTTAAATTACATTTAATGGTAAAGGAACTGTGACTGTAAATGATGGTGTGTGATTGGTAAGTGAATTGTTCATTCTGTTGTGTTCACTTGCATTTGTGTGTGTATCATTTTTGAATGTATGTGTGTGTGTGTGTGTGTGTGTAATGTGTGTGTGTGTGTGTGTGTATAATGTGTGTGTGTGTGTGTGTGTGTGTGTGTGTGTGTGTGTGTGTGTGAAGCGCGCATATATAATAATGAAGGTTGAGGGGTGAGTGGGAGGTGAGATGGGGGGTGGGTTTAGTCCTGGATTTTGGTCATGGAAAAATATTGCTGAGGTCTTGGAAAGGTATGGAAAAAGTATGGAATTTTGTTTTGACTAATTGGTATGAACCCTGCAAGGGGATTAGAAATGCTTTCAGTGAACGCTGAACTGTCCCCACTTTAGCCCATCGCCCTCCAACCTTTCATCCCCTGGTTCCCAAATTTGACCCCAGAAGGTTGACAGCTATGAACAAAGATAAATGAGAATGGTGGATGACAGTAAAGAAAGAGAGCAAAGGTAAATAGAGTAGAAAAAAAAGAAAGAAAGAGAGCAAAGGTTAAAAGAGTAAAAAAAAAAAAAAAAAAAAAGGGGGGGGGGGGGGGGGGGGGAGGGGAGGGGAGATTACTAGCACAGTATTTTCAAAAGGTGTAAAAACAATTTATACTGAAAGTTCTCTTGATGTGTCCATGGGGAGGGGAGGAAGTAGTGAGAGGGGGGTGAGTGTGCAGGGGGGGGAGGGGGTTAAGGGTATGTAATTTAACATACTTTACTTTCCCTGTGGAGTTTTGGGGGGGGGGGGGGGGGGGGGGGGGGGGGGGTGTGATTGGGAGGTAATATTGTATTTTTGTGTTTTGTCATTATTATGAAGGTGGTTATCAAGTTATTTGCAATTGCTGTCGTTGTTACTGATATATTGGTTACGGTGGACATACCAGGTGAAGTTTCTATGGTGGTGTGGTGGTCTGTCTTTCAGGAAGGGGGCTAAAGGCGGGGCAGACATGGGCAACATAGAGGCTGAGTACATTCGCAACTTGCAGCAGCAGGTGTACTTTCTGGAACTGGAGTCCAACTATCTGTATCCTTTGAAATATGTTGTGTGTGTGTGTGTGTGTGTGTGTGTGTGTGTGTGTGTGTGTGTGTGTGTGTGTATGCATGCATGTTTTTTTTGTGTGTGTGTGTGTGGTGTGTGTGTGTGTGTGTGTGTGTGTGTGTGTGTGTGTATGGGGGTACGTGTGCATATGTGTGTGTGCGTGTGTGTGTGTGTGTCTGTGTGTGGATGAATATGGGGGGATGTGCACATATGTGTGTGTGTGTGTGTGTGTGTGTCTCATTTAAAGTAATGTAAGCGGGTGTTAGTTTTTCTCTTTAGGTCTCTGTCTGTTTCTGTCTTTCTTAATCTCTGTCTGTCTGTCTGTCTCTATATGTTTGCTGTTAAAATGGACATGTCCATGGATACAGAATCATTGTTGCAGTGTGAGAGAGCATGTTATTTCCTCTTTTTCATGTTCTTTAATTATTTTTTGTTGTCTGATTTTCTTTTTTATAGCGTCTATTCATCATCTTATTCGTTTATTGTTTCATTTTGTTCATTTTTATTTTCATGATTTTCCACACTCTACATCAGCATTTCCATACAGATATATGTCTGTAAACATGCAAGTGTTCGAATATTTGGGAGTGTGAAAAGACAGTCTTAGTTGCTTTCTATTGCAGAACATGACACCAAATTTGTAATTTGTGAGGAAAGCATGGTTTTGATGAAAAATTTGAGGTATATCAGTTTCATTTCAAGCAATGTCAAACATGGACATGTTTATTGATGAACCGCAAATGTCCAAGCCCGTTTTGCCTGAACTTGAGGTCAGACGAGAGCAGGCTCGCAAGGTGACGGAGAAAACATCCGCAGATGGTCCAGGAAGCCGACCGTATGCTGTCTAAACTCAGGGTATGTCCCGATCAGCCCGACAGTCGGTGGATCTTTCCGTCAGTCAGTCAGTCAGTCACTTTGCCATCTTTCTGTTTGCTGCCTCTGTACCAGTCAGTGTGATGTTGGTCCTGTCTGGCGATCAATGTATCGTTCAGTTGAGAGATTACTGAGTGTTTGTTTGGTGAATCGTTTGAGGTAATGTGAGTGATGATAGGTCTTTTGTTTTAGTGTTTCATTCTTGATGCCAAGCAGTTTGTCCATTACTGTCTATATCTCTCTGTCTGTCCATTACTATCTATACCTCCCTGTCTGTCCATTACTGTCTATACCTCCCTGTCTGTCCATTACTGTCTATACCTCCCTGTCTGTCCATTACTAGCTGTACCTCCCTGTCTGTCCATTACTATCTATACTCCCTGTCCATTACTATCTATACCTCCCTCTCTGTCCATTACTATCTATACTTCCCTGTCTGTCCATTACTATCTATACCTCCCTGTCTGTCCATTACTATCTATACCTCCCTGTCTGTCCATTACTATCTATACCTCCCTGTCTGTCCATTACTATCTATACCTCCCTGTCTGTCCATTACTATCTATACCTCTCTGTCCATTACTATCTATACCTCCCTGTCTGTCCATTACTAGCTATACCTCCCTCTCTGTCCATTACTATCTATATACTCTCTGTGTCCATTACTATCTATCCTCCCTGTCTGTCTGTCCATTACTATCTATACCTCCCTGTCTGTCCATTACTATCTATACCTCCCTCTGTGTCCATTACTATCTATACCTCTCTGTCCATTACTATCTATACCTCCCTCTCTGTCCATTACTATCTATACCTCCCTCTCTGTCCATTACTATCTATACCTCTCTGTCCATTACTATCTATACCTCCTGTCTGTCCATTACTATCTATACCTCCTGTCTGTCCATTACTATCTATACCTCCCTGTCTGTCCATTACTATCTATACCTCTCTGTCTGTCCATTACTATCTATACCTCTCTGTCTGTCCATTACTATCTATACCTCCCTGTCCTCCATTACTATCTATACCTCTCTGTCCATTACTATCTATATCTCCCTCTCTGTCCATTACTATCTATACCTCCCTGTCTGTCCATTACTATCTATACCTCTCTGTCTGTCCATTACTATCTATACCTCCCTCTGTCCATTACTATCTATACCTCCCTCTCTGTCCATTACTATCTATACCTCCCTGTCCATTACTATCTATACCTCTCTGTCTGTCCATCACTCTCTATATCTTCCTGTCCATTACTATCTATACCTCTCTGTCTGTCCATTACTATCTATACCTCCCTGTCCATTACTATCTATGCCTCTCTGTCTGTCCATTACTATCTATACATCTCTGTCTGTCCATTACTATCTATACCTCCCTGTCTGTCATTACTATCTATACCTCCCTGTCTGTCCATTACTATCTATACCTCCCTATCTGTCATTACTATCTATACCTCTCTGTCCAATACTATCTATACCTCTCTGTCTGTCCATTACTATCTATACCTCCCTGTCTGTCCATTACTATCTATACCTCTCTCTGTATTACCTCTCTGTCTGTCCATTACTATCTATACCTACCTCTCTGTCCATTACTATCTATACCTCCCTGTCTGTCCATTACTATCTATACCTCTCTGTCTGTCCATTACTATCTATACCTCCCTGTCTGTCCATTACTATCTATACCTCTGTCTGTCCATTACTATCTATACCTCTCTGTCCGTTACTATCTATACCTCTCTGTCTGTCCATTACTATCTATACCTCTCTGTCCAATACTATCTATACCTCCCTGTCTGTCCATTACTATCTATACCTCTCTGTCCATTACTATCTATATCTATACCTCTCTGTCCATTACTATATACCTTTCTGTCTGTCCATTACTATCTATACCTCCCTGTCTGTCCATTACTATCTATACCTCTCTGTCCATTACTGTCTATACTTCCCTCTCTGTCCATTACTATCTATACCTGTCTGTCTGTTCATTACTATCTATACCTCCCTGTCTGTCCATTACTATCTATACCTCTCTGTCTGTTCATTACTATCTATACCTCCCTGTCCATTACTGTCTATACCTCTCTGTCCATTACTATCTATACCTCTCTGTCCATTACTATCTATACCTCTTCCATTACTATCTATACCTCTCTGTCCATTACTATCTATACCTCTCTGTCTGTCCATTACTATCTATACCTCTCTGTCTGTCCATTACTATCTATACCTCCCTGTCCTGTCCATTACTATCTATACCTACCTCTGTCTGTCCATTACTATCTATACCTCCCTGTCTGTCCATTACTATCTATACCTCCCTGTCTGTCCATTACTATCTATACCTCTCTGTCTGTTATTATCTATACCTCCCTGTCTGTTCATTACTATCTATACCTCCCTGTCTGTCCATTACTATCTATACCTCTCTGTCCATTACTATCTATACCTCTTACTATCTATACCTCTCTGTCCATTACTATCTATACCTCCCTCTCTGTCCATTACTATCTATACCTCTCTGTCTGTCCATTACTATCTATACCTCCCTGTCTGTCCATTACTATCTATACCTCCCTGTCTGTCCATTACTATCTATACCTCCCTGTCTGTCCATTACTATCTATACCTCTCTCTCTGTCCATTACTATCTATACCTCTCTGTCCATTACTATCTATACCTCCCTGTCTGTCCATTACTATCTATACCTACCTCCTGTCTGTCCATTACTATCTATACCTCCCTGTCTGTCCATTACTATCTATACCTCCATGTCTGTCCATTACTATCTATACCTCCCTCTCTGTCCATTACTATCTATACCTCCCTGTCTGTCTGTCCATTACTATCTATACCTCCCTCTCTGTCCATTACTATCTATACCTCCCTCTGTCTGTCCATTACTATCTATACCTCCCTGTCTGTCCATTACTGTCTATACCTCCCTGTCTGTCCTTGGCTATCTATACCTCCCTGTCTGTCCATTGCTATCTATACTTCTCTGTCTGTCCATTACTATCTATACCTCCCTGTCTGTCCATTAGTATCTATACCTCCCTCTCTGTCCATTACTATCTATACCTCCCTGTCTGTCCATTAGTATCTATACCTCCCTGTCTGTCCGTTAGTGTCTATACCTCCCTCTCTGTCCATTACTATCTATACCTTTCTGTCTGTCCATTACTATCTATACCTACCTCTCTGTCCATTACTATCTATACCTCCCTGTCTGTCCATTACTATCAATACCTCTCTGTCCATTACTATCTATACCTCCTGTCTGTCCATTACTATCTATACCTCCCTGTCTGTCCATTACTATCTTTACCTCCCTGTCTGTCCATTACTATCTATGCCTCTCTGTCTGTCCATTACTGTCTATACCTCCCTGTCTGTCCATTACTATCTGTACCTCCCTCTCTGTCCATTACTATCTATACCTCCCTGTCTGTCCATTACTATCTATACCTCCCTGTCTGTCCATTACTATCTATGCCTCTCTGTCTGTCCATTACTATCTATACCTCTCTGTCTGTCCATTAGTATCTATTCCTCCCTGTCTGTCCATTACTATCTATACCTCCTGTCTGTCCATTACTATCTGTACCTCCCTCTCTGTCCATTACTATCTATACCTCCCTGTCTGTCCATTACTATCTATACCTCTCTGTCCATTATATCTATGCCTCTCTGTCTGTCCATTACTATCTATACCTCTCTGTCTGTCCATTAGTATCTATTCCTCCCTGTCTGTCCCATTACTATCTATGCCTCTCTGTCTGTCCATTACTATCTATACCTCTCTGTCTGTCCATTAGTATCTATTCCTCCCTGTCTGTCCATTACTATCTATACCTCCCTGTCTGTCCATTACTATCAATACCTCCCTGCCTGTCCATTACTATCTATACCTCCCTGTCTGTCCATTACTATCTATACCTCCCTGTCTGTTCATTACTATATATACCTCTCTGTCTGTCCATACTATCTATACCTCCCTGTCTGTCCATTGCTATCTATACCTCTCTGTCCATTACTATCTATACCTCCCTGTCTGTCCATTACTATCTTTACCTCTCTGTCCAATACTATCTATACCTCTCTGTCCATTACTGTCTATACCTCTCTGGTCATTACTATCTATACTCCCTGTCTGTCCATTACTATCTATACCTCCCTGTCCAATATTGTCTATACCTCCCTCTCTGTCCAATACTATCTATACCTCTCTGTCCATTACTATCTATACCTCTCTGTCCATTATTACTATATACCTCCCTGTCTGCCATTACTGTCTATACCTCTCTGTCCCATACTATCAATATCCCTGTCTGTCCATTACTATCTATACCTCTCTGTCTGTCCCATTACTATCTATACCTCCCTGTCTGTCCATTACTATCTATACCTCCCTGTCTGTCCATTGCTATCTATACCTTCCTGTCTGTCCATTGCTATCTATACCTCCCTGTCTGTCCATTACTATCTATACCTCCCTGTCTGCCCATTACTATCAATACGTCCCTGTCTGTCCAGTATTAGTATCTATACCTCCCTGTCTGTCCGTTAGTATCTATACCTGTCTGTCTGTCCATTAGTATCTATACCTCCCTGTCTGTCCGTTAGTATCTATACCTCCCTGTGTCCGTTAGTATCTATACCTCCCTGTCTGTCCATTACTATCTATACCTCCCTGTCTGTCCATTACTATCTATACCTCCCTGTCTGTCCATTAGTATCTATACTTCCCTGTCTGTCCATTAGTATCTACCTTTCTGTCTGTCGATTATGATCAGTCTTTCATGTCTTTCTTCATCGCTATCTACCTCATTGTCTGTCCATTACTATCAGTACCTCTCTGTCCATTACTATCTATATGTCAGTCAGTCCATTATGATCTATCAGTCTGTCTGTCCACCACCAAGCCACCTGATGCCTATCGCCCTCTACCAGTCTGCTGTGACCAGTCTATGGATTAGTGTCTCATGTGCAGCTGATGCAGTCCGAAATGGACACCCTGGCCGTGGAACTGAACCGAAGAGAGTCCACCATTGGCATCATCACCTCAGAGAAGGAACGAGTGATGGAACAGCTCAAAGACCTCGCTGGTGAGACAACTCTGTGCACACTCTTCTGTGTTGCTGCTGTTGGTTTACTGTGCCCTGTAAGGATGTTTTGTGGATGTGAATTGACACTGGTTGGTTCCGTGTGCAAGGTGTGCTTATAGGTTTTGAGGTGTGAATTAGCCTCAGTGCCAGAAGTGGTGTCTAAGATTATAGTGTGTGAGTTTGTGTGTGTGTGTGTGTGTGTGTGTGTGTGTGTGTGTGTGTGTGTGCGTGTGTGTGTGTGTTTGTGTGTGTTGAAAGACCATATGAAAGAATTCTGCTTGTATTTTGGGTCTTTTATACATGTGCAAAAAAATACCTGTGCATATTACACTTTTACATTTTTTGTTTTAGTCATTTCAGTTCAGGAAGAAAGTGTGTGTGTGTTAGGCATTTGTGTTCGTGTTGTGAGGAGTCCACCGTCAAGTGGTGAGAGCATTTGCCTGCAGAGCTGATGATTATGTGTTCAAACCACTGGTGGAGTGAATTTTTTTTTTTTTTAATCTCTGTCTACCAAGAGACTGTTAAAAGTGGTGGAATGAGAAGGTTTGGCTCTCCCAGTAAGCCGTGTCCCAGACATGATGAAGTGCTGATGGTTCACTGCCCTTATACCTGAAAGGCTGTGTGACTTGAACTTTTTTTTTCTTTTAATTAATGTTGTGTTGCTTATTGTCATAGAGATATGCACAGCAGACCTAGAGAACCTGAATATGGTTTTGGTGTATTCATTCATAATTTCAGCCTGTCTCGCTGTCCCTCTACCATCAGAAAAGGGGACAGAAAAGAAAAGAAAAAAAGATCGCAAAGAATGCATCGTCTACAGCGTTTTTCTGTTTTCAGATTTACGAGCAAAGGACAAGCGCCTGTTGACGGACGAACTGGTGACCTTGAAGACAGAGAAGGACAAACTGGAACGAGAGCTGAACCGCAAAGATGCCCAGTTGCTGGAGGCCAAATCTTCTGTGGACAAAAGCGCTGTGGCGCTGACCAATGCTGAGACCAAGATCACCACTCTGAAGGCTCAGGTGTGTAGTGCCTGTGGTGCAGTACAGAGAACCCCACACAGTGCTGTCAGACTGAAGACACAGAAAAATGACAGCATGTCCATGATGCACCACTGTGTCGGAAGTGTACACTGCCTTTAACTCTTTCATCCCTACAGTCCCGTTTTTCCGGTTTGCAGAAATCGTTCCCTTCATTCCTGCAGCCTGGAAAATTGGTTCTGGCGGTAAGAGCTTTGAACTTAGCGCGAGTGGCGTCATCGGTACTCTTCATGACCGGGTCGCTTTGGGGGGCAGTGTTTATGAATGGAATGGATGCCAGATGGCTCCTACAGCCTGGAAAAAGTGGTTGCCGCTCTATTCTGGCCGGTTTGTGACTGCATGCGTGGCAGTGTTCTCACTTTACACTTCTTCTTTTTTTTCTCTAAATCCAGGAATGAAGGGAATACTCGTATTATAAGAATCTAGGAACAAGAGGAAGTAGTGGTTCATAGAAAAGTAGGAGTGAAAGAGTTAAGTACCTCTCACATCCAGTGTGAACTGTGACTCTTGTCAGTTTGGTGAATCTCTTCTCACACGCCTTTCTTCAACCCTGTGTGTGTGTGTGCCAAAATGTCTCACACTCTGCAGTTATCAAATGGAAAATTATGAAAGATATCAAGAGGCCAAGACAATAGACCTAAAGGTTTTGGTGAACATACGCTCACTTTCAAAGCCACTGCCATTTACAGGTGACTGCCAGTCAAATAGAGAAACCATGATGAAAGACTTAATCTTGATAATATGGTCATCTATTATCCTCTGATGTGACCCTCTATTATCCTCTGATGTGACCCTCTCTTGTCCCCTGATGTGACCCTCTCTTGTCCTCTGATGTGACCCTCTCTAGTCCTCTGATGTGACCCTCTCTTGTCCTCTGATGTGACCCCTCTTGTCCTCTGATGTGACCCTCTCTTGTCCTCTGATGTGACCCTCTCCTGTCCTCTGATGTGACCCTCTCTTGTCCTCTGATGTGACCCTCTCCTGTCCTCTGATGTGACCCTCTCTTGTCCTCTGATGTGACCCTCTCCTGTCCTCTGATGTGACCCTCTCTAGTCCTCTGATGTGACCCTCTCTTGTCCTCTGATGTGACCCTCTCTAGTCCTCTGATGTGACCCTCTCTTGTCCTCTGATGTGACCCTCTCTTGTCCTCTGATGTGACCCTCTCTTGTCCTCTGATGTGACCCTCTCTCTAGTCCTCTGATGTGACCCTCTCTTGTCCTCTGATGTGACCCTCTCTAGTCCTCTGATGTGACCCTCTCTTGTCCTCTGATGTGACCCTCTCTAGTCCTCTGATGTGACCCTCTCTTGTCCTCTGATGTGACCCTCTCTTGTCCTCTGATGTGACCCTCTCCTGTCCTCTGATGTGACCCTCTCCTGTCCTCTGATGTGACCCTCTCTAGTCCTCTGATGTGACCCTCTCTTGTCCTCTGATGTGACCGTCTCTAGTCCTCTGATGTGACCCTTTCCTCTCCCTTGATGTGACCCTCTCTTGTCCTCTGATGTGACCCTCTCCTGTCCTCTGATGTGACCCTCTACAGTCCCCTGATGTGACCCTCTCTTGTCCTCTGCTGTGACCCTCTCCTGTCCTCAGATGAGACCCTCTACAGTTCTCTGATGTGACCCTCTCTAGTCCTGTGATGTGACCCTCTCCTGTCCTCTGATGTGACCCTCTCCTGTCCGCTGATGTGACCCTCTATTGTCCTCTGGTGTGACCCTCTCCTGTCATATGATGTGACCCTCTCTTGTCCTCTGGTGTGACCCTCTATTGTCCTCTGGTGTGACCCTCTCCTGTCCTCTGGTGTGACCCTCTCCTGTCATATGATGTGACCCTCTCTTGTCCTCTGGTGTGACCCTCTATTGTCCTCTGATGTGTGACCCTCTCCTGTCCTCTGGTGTGACCCTCTCCTGACCTCTGGTGTGACCCTCTCCTGTGTCCTGTGTGACTGTCGTCCATCCTTTAATACGATGCTCTCCTGTCAGCTGACACGACTCTACCTTGTCATCTGGTATGGTTCTCTCTTGTTACGTTGTGGGACCTTCTCCTGCTCTCCAGTCTGACCTTTTCCTGTGTCCCATGATGCTGTTCCGTCCCCATCATGTGACCCACTCCTGTCTCTTTGACGCAGTGTCCCTCTGTCCCCAGCTGGAGCAGAGAATCGAACAGCACAAACTGACGCAGCTGGCTCTGGACGAGAAGCGAACAGAGCTGGGTGTCCATGGAGACGCAGCTGCGGGAGGTGGAGGACAAGTACTACAGCAGCACCGTGCACATCCAGGACAAGGTCACCCAGGACCTGAGGGTGGGTGTCCCTGGGTGGGTGTCCCTGGGTGGGTGGGGGGCAGCAGGCAGTAGTATCCTGTCTGGAATCACTGGAACTGGCATCCTTGCTGTAGCGAAACAAAGAGAGGTACAAGGCCTGTTTTGAACCCTGTGTGGTTAAAGGGGAGAGCATGGGGAGGGACCGGGAAGGTGGAAAAGGGTTGCTGGCCACAGAAAAATTGCGAAAGGTTAAGACCTCTGAAGAACCGCACTCGTAGAACCTTTGCACTCATTCTCTATTTCTGGGTCGGTGTGTACCTAACCCTGGCTGGGCTACAAATAAGCAGTACTGTATTAAATGCACGTAGGTGTTGCAGAGAAAGTACACGGTTAAAGTTTACCACTGACATGCATAAACAAACATGCATGGACAGTTTAAAACAGTAAACAATAAACAAGTAGAGTAACTCTTGCTCCCGTAAGGAAACCTAACTCACAGAGTAGCTTTTATTCAAGACTGGCACAGCCTTTTAAACTTGAATGAAGTCCGACAAATACAAAGATGAACAATCTAATTGGGGGGGGGGGGGGGGGGGGGGGGAAACAAGCGCAGGCCAACAACCGCTCCGTCATCACAGTAATGACTTGGCAAAGAATTGAACTAGGGGGGAAAAGGAGTTGTTGAAGATGAAGAAAATGGGAACATGAAATTTATGGGAACAAGAGTTACCCTACTTGTTTATTGTTTACTGTTCCCTGCCTCTTTTCATGTTCAATTCCAGTTTAAAACAGATTCACTTGATAACACCTGAAAGTAAAAAAATGAGAAGCATCGATGTTATGAAGGTGCGCACCAGGTACTTTTAACTGTTTAACTTTTAGCTCCAGTTTTTAAATGCTGCAGAAAGTAATGAAGAACAGTAGAATAGCACATCCTTAAATACAAAATATTACACTGGTATGATTACAATCCATCATGCTACAATGAGAAATAACAATTTTGATGTTTCAGCTTTCACATCTCTCAAATAGTTTGTGTCTCAGGATTGGAAATCTGAAAAATGAGACGATGAACTGTAAACAGAAAAATCACAATAAAGAAGGGTTACTGTAGCTCAGGTGATGAGATGGTTCCTCATCCAAAAGTTCCTAAGTAACTTTCATTCAGAAGTATGGACTTCAGATTGTCGCAACATGTGGCTCACAATTGTTTCAGTTTTGTATTAACAACTTAACATATTGTACAGCAGAACGTCAGGACTCCCTGACTGACCTCCTAGTAAAACCATGCAACAGTGATTAGCACCATTGAGGACTTGGTGTCTGCTTCCAACGCCTTGTTGATCTTGGCCTTTTCTACCTGTCAGACCTGCTTATGCCATACACACCATCTAGATGTCTCCATTCCTCTGATGCAGGCCATTGATTGGTCGTACTTTCAGCTGGACACACACCATGTACATTCCTTTTCCTTTGTTAGTCCTTCTGTTCTTTAGCCCTGTGAAATGCACACCCCACTATCCGCATTTTGTTAAATCAATGCTCATAATTTTTCCTTTTCATGGTTATCTTTCCTTTGGCTGAATATGTGCAAATCAGTATCAGCTACCTTAAACTGCTCTGTGTGTATATGTGTGTGCGTGGGGTGGGTGTAAAAATATATGTGGACCTTGGAACCCGGAATTGCTCAGTTGGTAGAGCACCAGACTCGTAATTGGTGTGATCCTGTGGTTGCGGGTTTCAAATCTCCACTGGGCTGTTTTGATACAGGGGGATTTTTCCCTCAGAGTTAACATTGGTTCTGACTCCATTTCCCTTACAGTCCAAACGAAACTATAAACCAAGGTTCTGTGTGTGAACGCACGCATAACATCTTGCACACACGTAAAATTCTGTCACCAACTTTCGGAAGAGTAGGCAGGTTTGGCCGTTGGTATGGATGACACGTTACACATTGCATGCACCCTGCATGAGAAATGGAAAGAATGAAGGAAGTAAGGAAATTGAGTGAACGATGTTGAACGACATGGACTAGATGACACAGGAAACAACTGAATGAAGTGCCAGCTGGCAGCGCTTCAGTCGGCACTACCCAGGCAGGCAGCCCTTTGGGTAAACGAGCATGAATTGTAAAGCGCTTAGAGCTTGGTCTCTAGCTGAGAATAGGCGCTATATAAGTATTCATTGTTTGTTGTTGTGTATGTGTTCATGAGGCGATAGTGCCTGGGAGACGGACCTCCCAGTGTTGGAACGAATGACACTGTTATTGATGATCATGACGACGTCCGACGTGCACTGTGGCAGGATGAGATCCGCTTTCTGCGCCAGAAGCTGAAGGAGACGGAGATGAGCGCAGACAAGGACCGGTACCTGCGTGACAAGATCAACGAGGACAGCTCCCACCTGGTGCGGGGGAGAACGCCTCCCTCAGCCAGCGGGTCCTGGAACTGGAGAAAACAGCTGGACAGGGTCAGTCCTCTGGCCTGTGCTTGTTTGGTGGTGGACATACACACACACATACACGCACACGCACACACACACACATACATACACATACACATACACATACACAACACACATACACACACATACACATGTACACATACACGCACATACACATAAATACATGCACACACACACACACACACACACACACACACACACACACAGGCGCACACATACACAATCGCACACACACACATGCACACACACACACACACACACACACACACACACACACACACACACATCACACACACACACACACACACACACACACACACACATGCACACACACAATCGCACGCACACACACGCACAATCACACACACACACATACACACACACTTGCACACGATCTGACCTGTGGAAGACGGTGGAGGTCAGCTACGGTGCAGGTTTCGGGAATAAATCAGGACACACACTCATCAATAATTATAATCAGAAGAAGAAGAAGGACCTTCCAGCAAGTGGTTTAGATAAGCATACTTGCCAAATCATGTTGGAGCTCTGTGTGTGCTTAGCATATATTTTCCTTCACAGATGTGTATCAGCAGTACTAACTTCAACTGGTAGTTTGGTATGCAGTGAAATCAGTGCGTGATATACTCCAAAACCCCTAGTTTGTGGGTGATTTCATGCCAATCAAGTGACATGCACACGGCCGATATTTCAATGTGCTTTATAGTTCAAAACATATGGGTTTTACAAGTGCTGTTTTTTTTTTTTTTTTCTTTTTTAATGTTTATGTAACTTTCCACCAAGAAGAGTTATTCTGCATCACCAGTCTCTTTATCGTAGTTTACATTGGTTCTGACTCCATTTCCAGTACAGTCCTTTGAATGAGACTATAAACCGAAGTTCCGTGTGTGAACGCACGCATAACATCTTGCACACACATAAAAATCCCATCACCAACTCTTTCGGAAGAGAGAGCCTGTTCGGCCGTTGGTATAGATGACATGTTACACGTAGCATGCCCCATGCATGAGAAATGGAAAGAATGAAGGAAGTAAGGAAATTGAGTGAATGATATTGACTGGATGACACGGGAAACGACTGAATGAAGCGCCAGCTGGCAGCCCATTGGGTAAATGGGTGTGGATTGTAAAGCGCTTAGAGTTTGGTCTCTAGCTGAGAATAGACACTATATAAGTATTCATTATTATTATCATTATTACCATTTACTAGTACAGCATGATGCGTACAGTGGTGGAAGGTGAGATTTGTGAAAGGAATGGTTCCACACTGACAGAACTGACAGTGAGCACTGTGCATTATCAGGAGAAAGGTCTGAGGGAGAGAGCAACGACCAGCGCCACGCCACCAGCATCAGTGAGATGTGGGACTGAGGGACAAGGAGGGGGCACTGCGCCATGAGATCAGCCAGCTGACGGAACAACTCAGGCATGAACAGGACAGGAACAAACAGTTCCTGGAGCAGGCAAGTGCCACATGGACAGACTGAAGTGGAAGGATTTGTTTCCCTTTCTTTGCACATAGGCAGACTGAAGCGGAAGGATTTGTTTCCCTTTCTTTGCACATAGGCAGACTGAAGCGGGAAGGATTTGTTTCCCTTTCTTTGCACATAGGCAGACTGAAGCGGAAGGGTTTTTGTTTCCCTTTCTTTGCACATGGGCAGACTGAAGCGGAAGGGTTTTGTTTCCCTTTCTTTGCACATGGGCAGACTGAAGCGGAAGGGTTTGTTTCCCTTTCTTTGTTTATGATCTTGGCTTTACTTGGATGAAAAAATACCCAGATATTCTCAGATCAATAGCTGTGTCAGCTAGGCAGCAAAAAAAAGACGGGTGAATTTTTCTTCTTATCTTTCTCCATGTATCTTTTTTTTTTTTTTTTTTTTCTTTTACTTATATAAAGGTTCCAGCACATTGTATCGTGTTAATTTGTTTCCCTTCAGACTCAGGATTAGGAAATGGAGTAGAATGTCCCCTGTGGGGATACTGCGGGTTCTTTGTACAAACAGTTCCCCCACTTTCTGGACATTCTGTGCTAGTAACGTGGAAGGATTTTTCCTTTCGCTCTCAGTAACTCTGTGTCCCTCCTCCTTTGCTGTACTGTCGTCTACTGTCCTTTCTGTCTACCATATCTTTTATCAACCTTTTCCCACAACCTTTTCCCACACATTTCTGCACTCAACGAAGTCGGAGGTGAACTGACTATGCTCTCGAGTATAGTGTGTGAGTATCCCAACAGACTGGGTAAAACGAGTTCACACGCTACCAGATACTGGAACGCTTGAAGAAGAAGAAGGGGTAGAATTTGCGGTACATAAGGGGATATTTGTCTTCCAGCTTCAGCGAATACACACACAGATTGAACAGTCCACATCAGCAGCATGTGACTGTCATGGAAAAAGGGCTGCAGTCCAACAATGAAGCTGTGGGACTGTGGACAGGACATGATCAACTACGGCTGTCGGCCAGTGGTGTTCCTGTGTTGGCCATCAGCTTTCATTGGCTGAAATAAGACAATGCCCCGGACAAAAAAAACAAAAACAAAACAAACAAATAAAAAAAATGGTACTTTTATTTGTGTGTAAAAACTGATGGCTGAATCACTGCACTGAAACCAGATCCATGTACAGAGGTTCAACAGGCAGACAGTGGTGTAGTCTGAAGAATACATTCACATCTTCTGTCACAGATCTCTGTTTAATAAAGTGTAGAAGTTCACAGGCAGGTAAGTCTGAAGAATACATTCACATCTTCTGTCATAGTTCTCTGTTTAATAAAGGGTAGAAGTTCACAGGCAGTCAGTGGTTATTCTGAAAAAAAATACCGTAGTTCTCTTTAATTGCATGTGTGGTGTCATCTGTTTTTTTTTTTAAACATTTTGCAATTTGATACCCAATTTTTCATTGAGCTTGCCAAAGGCAATTAAATGTGACAAAAATGCGTAGCCTTTTTGTCTTCTTTTTTTGTTTGTTGAAGTTATTGCCCTCTATTGTGTTATCATTTCTGTCAACTCTATTTCATACACAGATGGATCTGTACGCTGTTTTTGGTGTGTGTTTTTTAATTTAATTTTTTTTTTCGAAGGGGTAAGGGAGATTGTGGAGGAGGGGGGTTGACAGGGAAGGAGAGGGGGGAGCTTTTATTTAGGGGGCAGTGAAGCTGGGGAAGAAGGAGGGTGGGGGGGGGGGGGGGGGGGGGGGGTTGGGGGCTCAGAATTCCTTTTCGTCTTTTTTTTTTTTACACAAAAATGAAAAAAAAAAAAGATGCTGAGAAAGAGCACACAAGCAACAGACTCCATTTCGCCTTGAGCTGCTCAAAGTGGACGTTGACCTGACCCCTGTCCTCCACAGCTGACCAGCAAGGAAACGCTGTACAGCAAGCTGGACCTCAAGGCCAACACTGCCCAGTCACGCATCAGCGAGCTGGAAGCGCTGCAGCAGGCCGGCGAAGCGGAGGTGGCCCAGCTGAAGCGTGACAAGTGTGCGGAGGTGGCCCAGCTGAAGCGTGACAAGGTCGGGTTGCTGGTGGAACACGTGGCTGACCTTCAGAGCAAGGTCGGGTGTTGATCTTGTCTGCACTTCCTGGTTGTTTTGCTGGACATTGACTTTTTTTTTTTCCATGACATTTGGTTTCTGATGTTGATGTGGGGTCAGCATTTTTTACCCTGATATTTTGCTGTTAACATGTGTGGCCTTTTTTTTTTTCTACCCTGACATTTGCTGTTTAGATGTAAGGACCATTTTTTTACCCTGACATTTGCTGTTTAGATGTAAGGCCATGTTTTTACCCTGGCGTTGGGTGTTGATTTATATATAAGACCAATTTACCTGACGTGGGTGTTGATCCATACGACCAGCTTTTACCCTGACGTTGTGTGTTGATCCATACGACCAGCTTTTACCCTGACGTTGGGTGTTGATCCATACGACGACCAGCTTTTACCCAGCTTTTACCCTTTTACCCTGACGTTGGGTGTTGATCCATACCACCAGCTTTTACCCTGACATTGGGCCCTTGGTTGGCCATGGTGTGAAATGGACATGGATGGCCATGGATGGGTGTGAATGGACATGGGATGGCCCTTGGATGGCCATGGTGTGAATGGACATGGATGGCCCTTGGATGGCCATGGTGTGAATGGACATGGGATGGCCATGGTGTGAATGGACATGGATGGCCCTTGGTGAATGACATGGATGGCCCTTGGATGGCCATGGTGTGAATGGACATGGATGGCCCTTGGATGGCCATGGTGTGAATGGACATGGATGGCCATGGTGTGATGGGACATGGATGGCCATGGTGTGAATGGACATGGATGGAATGGACATGGATGGCCCTTGGATGGCCATGGTGTGAATGGACATGGATGGCCATGGTGTGAATGGACATGGATGGCCATGGTGAATGGACATGGGTGCCCTTGGATGGCCATGGTGTGAATGCCCTTGGATGGCCATGGTGTGAATGAACATGGATGGCCCTTGGATGGCCATGGTGTGAATGACATGGATGGCCCTTGGATGGCCATGGTGTGAATGGACATGGATGGCCCTTGGATGGCCACAGTCAGTCGTGGAAGGGGATGCCCCTTTATGCTGGCTTTGCAAGATAGGCATTATAGTCATCAGTATAGGACTTTAAAAAAATTTGTTTACGATTTAGTATGGGACTTTGTAGGTGTTCGGCAGTGTTGGATTGGAACAGTCACCACATAGCAGCAGCAGTGTGGGGGCTGTAATAGCTCAGTGGTAGAGCGCCAGTCTCGTAATCCTGGGGTTGCGGGTTCGAATCTCCACCAAGCCATTTCAGTACAGGGGGATTTTTCCCTCGGAGTTTAACATTGGTTCTGACTCCATTTCCCATACAGTCCTTTGAATGAGACTATAAACCCAGGTTCCGTGTGTGATCGCACGCATAACATCTTGCACACACGTAAAATCCCATTGCCAACTTTTGGAAGAGAAGGCCAGTTTGGCCGTTGGTATGGATGACACGTTACACATAGCATGCACCTTCCCCGAAGATGGAGTATGGCTGCCTTAATGGCGGGATAAAAAAAAACGGTCATACACACAAAACTCCACTCCCTTTGTTGGGCAGGTGGGTTTACTCCTTGCCTGTCTATACAGGGAGTGTCCGCAGGAGTATCAGCCTGCGTATGCTGAAGAAGAAGCAGCAGCAGCAGTGCAGTGTGTTCTGCGGGGGGTAGCCTGGTGGCAGCACAGTATTGATTGACTGCTGTGTACTGTTGTGCTGGGAGGCAACAGGATGACGCTGGGTGTAGCAATGTATCAGGGAGCTGGTACGAGAGGCTGGGGAGGGGGGTGTGATGCGTCCAGCGCTGATGGACGATGGGACAGCAAACCACGATGACAAACCCAGGGAGAAATGGCCAAGGAAATGTGCCCTTGTTTCTTTAGTTACATAGGCAATTTTGTTGAAAATAATATAGGACTGACATTTGAAAAGATTTTTTGATGTGACTCGTAAAGTTTAGTGCATTTTAAAAAATGAGAAACCTGTAGTTGAACTTGGTTCAGGGCGTCACTTTGAGAAGTATAGTATAGAAATCAGAGGTCAGTGCAATCAATATGGAGCACTGTATACTATGGTTTCTGTGACACTATCATCAATATGGAACACCATACACTATGCTTTCTATGACACTATCATCAGTATAGAACACAGTATATACTACGCTTTCTATGACACTATCAACAATATGGAACTCCATATACTATGCTTTCTGTGACACTATCATCAATATGGAACACAATATACTATGCTTTCTATGACACTATCATCAATATGGAACACAATGTACTATGCTTTCTATGACACTATCATCAATATGGAACACAATATACTATTCTTTCTATGACATCATCATGAAAAAAAAAAAAAAAAACTACATCAGTGAAAGTTTGTGGTGAAATCTTTATTTTCCTTGTTTTCTATGAGGACAAATAAAATATTGTGTATCGTGTTACTTCAGATTTTCGGTAAAAAAAAACACTGTGCAGACGGAAGGACAGTTCCGACAGTGTTCTTCTCATCATGGTGGACTGCTGGTGAGGGTTCTCGGCCGCCCAGCCATCAAACAAAGCTGCTCAACAGAACCTCCTCCATATCATTGTGTTAAAGTGATAACAAAAAGAAAAGTGATTGGAAATATAGAATGTGCATTTAGAGACAGAATTGTTTCACATCCAGTGAATACATTAAAGTTAGGAGGTTTCTGTTGGTGTGGCTCACACACTTTTCCAGTTATCATGACCTGGGATTAGCGCACTTTGAAAATGATTGAAAGCAGGCATGCAGTGGACTCTGGGACATGTTCCATGCCAGGACATTGGAGCCCCAAGTTCTTTTGATTTCCAAGTTTATAAACTGTCTATATGTAATGTGAAGTGAAAAAAATAACTTACCATTCCCCCCCTTCCCCTGCCTGCACAGACATCCTTCCCATACAAACACACACACACGCACACACACACACACACACACACACACACAAGCGAACATCACCTCCATACTTATTTACCTTTTTTTTTTCTCACGCAAGCTGCCAGTGTTAACGCTCGCTCCCCATGATGGCTGTGTCTTTCTCCAGATTGAGGGCAAGGACCGCAGTCTGGTAGAACTGCGAGCAGAGGTGGCGGGGATGGATTCGCGGCTGAGAGCGAGCGAGTACCAGAAGTCGCTGGAGTTGAGCGCCCAGTCCCAGAAGTGGGAGGAGTTTGGTCGGCTGGCGGACAGCATGAAGACACTGTCCTCCACCATGGCGCAGTCCACCACGCCGCGCACCAAAGTGCTTCTGTGACCCGCACGAAGTGCAGCCGATGTGGGCGGAATGGCGGCGACGGCCCTCATTGGAAAAGTGGAAGATGGCAGACACATGCCATGTGTAGAGAGTAGTTAGTTGATAAGCAAAGTAACTACAGCACATACGTTCCTGTTCTAACCAGCATTGCATCAGTGTGTGTCAGGACATCCTCCTCATGATTATTTAAACAAGGTAGGCATGAATTGCTTCCCTTAGCATGATGCATCTACGTCATGCTGTTCACTGTACCTTGTCCATCCAACTTATTGGAATGTATTTCGTTTAGGAGACACAAGGAAAGGAAGATACAATTCTAAAGAAGTGTACTGCAGGCGGTGAATGTTGTCCAGAAATCGTCGGTGAGTGCATGGCGTGAACTGCTTCCTTTCGCTAGTGGTGCCCATACTGTGGGGCAACGTACTGGTGTCTTCCACCTTGAAGAGCAAGTCATGCATTGTCACTGTGAAGATACCAAAGCTGTGGTAGCTCCCTGTATTGGCTAAGGTGTTCGGGGGGATGCGGGAATTTCATTGTATTGGCCAGAGAGAGTGAGCTGTATTGGACAATATCTGCCTTGGAATAGGCAATTCATTGTCTCATTGTCAATGGCCAATGTCAGGGGATTGGTACTTTATTGTGTTGGTCAAAAGTGTACTAGGGGACAGGTAGTTTGTTGCATTGGTCAGAATTGTAGCAGGGGATAGGTGGTTCGTCGCATTGGTCAAAGGTGTACCAAGGGATCAGTTGTTCACTGCATTGGCCAGTGTCTGTGAAGGGATAGGTAGTTCACTGATCGGTTAAAGGTGAAGCAGAGGACAGGTAGTTCATTGCAATGGCCAAGGTGAACCAGGGTAGTTCAATGTACTGACTGAGGCTTACCAGGAGGGAGGTTGTTCATGGTGGTAACCAGTGGTCAGCTGGTTACGCTTGCTGGTGTTGACCAGTACAACTCATTTTCAGCTCTTCCTTGCCAGTATTTGTATTCCTTCTAATACTGTTGTTTTGGTTTTTAGTTTTTTATTGGTTTGTGTTGAGGTGAACCTGGTTAGCGCAGATGTGTGTGCAGATAACGAGTACAACGTACCTGTGGAGAAAAGAAAAACAAGCATAGAATTGTATTACGATTCTTCGTCAGCTAGCTTTCAATCATAAGAACTATACGTTGCAGTTTGCTTGACTTTAGGTATCTGCATGCGTGTTGACATGGTGTCCTCTTTACAGAGTTGGGTCAAGCCATCGCCACGTAACACTGTTGAAGTACCTCTTCCCCATCCACTGAGTTTTTGTGCTGTGTATATCAGTTTAGGACACACGTTGTGTTGGGTTTCTTTCTTCATGTATATGGCATCGACCCTTCCTTCTCTTGAAATCAGGTTCTGGACATCTTCATTGTTCAGTGTTTTAATGTCTTTGAGAGTACAATGCGTAACTGGCCCAGTGTTATTCATTATCCAACACTCGCTGCGTATGGATGCAAGTATTTAGCTGCAGAGCCGATGGTCATCCTGTCAAAGCTCTGTGTGTGGCTTGGATTTGGAGGACATGAACACCCTGTGTGTCCACCCAGCTGTAAAGGGGTACCAGGTTCAAGGTTGTGCTGGCAGGAGTAGAGGGTTGGGGGTTTGCCTTCCGTGAAGCGGAGATCTGGTAATGGGGAGCCGTTGACAGTGTACAGCCCAGATGTGCATCAAGTTATGGGCTTCAGTCTGCTTGTTGTGATCTTAGGTGCTCACTATGTCATTCTGAATTGTTATTTTAGGTTTTTGATAAGTCAATCTGGAATGTTGTTTTAGGTTTTTAATGCGTCATTTTGGAAGGTAATGGTAATTTCTAGGTTTTTAAAAGGTCACTCTAAAATGTTATTTTAGGCTTTTAATATTTTTTGTTCTGAAATGTTACTGTAGGTTTTTAGTATGCCGTTCTGAAATGTTATTTTAGGTTTTTTCATGTCATTCTGAGAAAATATTTCAAATTTTGATCATGTCATTCTGACATGTTAATTTAGGTATTTAATGTGCCATTCTGTATTGTTATTTTAGTTTTTTAATATGTCATTCGAGAAAGTTGTTAGGTTTATGATATGTCATTCTGAAATGTTACTTTAGGATTTTTATATGTCATTCTCAAATGTTACTTTAGATTTTAAGTATGTCAGTCTGAAATGTTACTTTAGGTTTTTAATACGTTTTTTTCCCCTGAAATGTTGCTTTAGGATTTTAATGTCATTCTGAAAGTTGATCTGACACCAGTTAGAGAGCTATGGCAATGCTGTCTTTTTCTGTGGTAACCTCAAACATAGGGAGGGAAAAAACCCACCTAGGTCACATTTAGCAACTGGAAACTGGACATCTACCTGAAATGAGATATGAGATCGTGTTTGCTTCCTCATTGTGCGATTCCTTTCTAGTACAATGTTCTATTTCCCCAAGTGTATGATTCCTTTCTAGTACATTGTGTGTTATATTCCCAAGTGTATGATTCCTTTCTAGTACAATGTTCTGTTTCCCAAGTGTATGATTCCTTTCTAGTACAATGTTCTGTTTCCCAAGCGCCAGAGCCGTGCCCACAGTTGGTGATGGTGTGGATTGATTTGAAGGTCTCGGGCATATCCTGTTGAACGCTGGACATCCTTGCAGCTTACTCTGAAAACCCAGACTTGGTGTATGAAACAGCTGTGATACTTCTCTCTGTCTGTGATATATGTGTTGCGTGGAGAGTGAACATTTACTGCATGGCCAGCAACTGGTCTGGTGAAGTCTCTGTGTGGCATTGTCTGCAAAGCTACTTTGTCTACATGCAGTTCATTACACTTGAATTTTTCTACATGCGCTATGACTTTTAGGTTTTTCCTTCTTTCTTTTCTTTTCTGTTTTGCTTTTAACATTTGTGCTTGACGTATCTAATACTGCTATGATTTTCATTGAAATTAAAAGTGTTTTGAGAACAATAAGAACGGGAAGTGTTGCTGAATTCATGTTGAGGCGAAGTGTCATCAGTGTTCTCCTCAAGCATTTCACTGTCTATGTATATAGCTCTAGATCTCTCGTGCCCCTTCACGTCTTCCTTCACAACTGTCGTTGCAATTTGCCCCTGTGTGCAGCTGTCCACAGAAGTACACGCAGTAACCAGGCTGAGGGTTCAAGACTGAAAGAGGCAGTTGTCAGTCATGATATCGGTTTACACGAGTGTCATGCCAGATTACTGTTCAAATTAAAGGAAATAGGAATTTGTGGCAAATTGTATGGATATATTAAAGCCTTTTGAAGGATAGACATATGTGTACAAAAATTGGCAATACCTACTCATTGTTCAGAAGTGTAGATATGGGGATCCCACAAGGTTCAATCATTGCTCCAATTTTATTCTCCATTTTTGTTTATGATCTTCCAAAAGCTTTGTCTAAGAACACACATGTGGTTCAATACGCTGATGATATTGCAGTATGGATAAACACCAGTTTAAGGAAAAAATTCGAATAAGAGGACTATCAGACATGTGCAGACAATATATCAACAGGAACTAAACAATTTATCAAAGTATATAAGAGAAAATGGTTTAAAATTGTCAGGAGAAAAAACATGTTTGCTGCTATTTAATAATGTGTGAAAATCCTTCCATGTTACCTATTTTGAAATTAGAGGATATCTTGAAATATCAAATATGTGTTTAAATTTTTAGGAGTCTTTTTGACAACAAAACTTAGTTGGAAAAAGCATATAGAACATTTATTAGCCAAGGCGAGAAAAAAGAATAAACTTTTTGAAGGAAATCAACCACCAGCCTTGGGGGCAAGACACGAAAAATTTATTGCATTTGTCTACTTCTTTAGTTCGATCCAAATTAAAGTATGGCCAGGAAGTTTTTTTTTTTCTGCTCCCAAAATATCTTTTGAAAAAGCTACAAAGTTTGGATAGCAAAGCAGTAAAATTGGCCTTAGGGGTTCCATTTCATGCAAATACTATCAAAAGTTATCAAGCTGCAGAGGTGTTGCCTTTTGGAGAACAACGGCTCTTAGACGTATCAAAATATGTGATCAGAAGCCTGTCAGTTAAGAACTTAGTTACAGCAGAACTATTGATGGACTCGAACAAAGATTATCCCAAACGAGCTAGAAAATCATTCATTTATTTACAACCAATTAGAAATTACACGTATAAGCTTATGTCTGATTGTAACATTGATTTATCAACAATTTCTGAAGATCCCATCACGCCTAAGATCCCCTTGGGAGCATTTGTGTGGGAATTTTGATTACATTACACAAGTGTTTCTAAAACTGAAAACTTTAATCTCTTGGTTAGTGATGTCAGAGTTCATCTTGACAAGTTTTATAGTAATCACCTGAAATTTACACTGATGGCTCAGTCCTAGATAACACTGGTAGTGGTTCTGGTTTTGTCATTCCTAGTCTAAATGTTCAAAAGAATTATCATCTTGGCAAAGGGTTTTCCATATTTACAGCAGAATTGTATGCAATATTGATGGCTTTGAGCTACATTTATGATGCTCCTATGCCTTTTCATAATATTCTCATATGTGTGGATTCTAAATCTGTCTTGCAGTCTCTGGAACATTGGGACGGTAAGGCTCGGAAAGACTTACTTTTTGATATTCATCACTCATACACTGTTTGAGGATTCATGGAATATGTATTGACTTCTGCTGGGTTCCCTCTCATAGTGGTTTGAAATGGAACGAAGTAGCAGATATTCTTGCTAAAGCTGGAGCTAAACATTGCCCTGATTGTAATTCTTTATCTTCACTGAAAATATATCTTCGTCAGAAAGTTTGCTAAAATTAGAAAGTTGTGTTTATAACAGAATCTGTGGAGAAAATCTTAAATATGTAAATACTTGTCCTCGTCACATTTCCAAGATAGTAACAAAAACTCAAGTTGAATGCATGGAACACAAAATATTCCTGCCACGTTCTTTGTACTTGTGGTAAGCCTATTTCAGTGCATCATCTATTGATGGAATGTTCCGTCTTAAACTCCAATCTATAAAGAAAATTATATTGACATCAAAGTCCAAGATATCAGTCAAATATTGTCCAGCCCTTCTATCATAAAAATTACTACTATTATCGCACAATCTAAATTGCCAAGTTGCTTTGATGCGGGTTTTTTTTTTTTTTTTTTTTTTTTTTTTTTTGTCAAGCATAGTTAGATAATAATGACGTTAGATTGTTTTTCGTCTATATCATCAATGGTGAATAGTTACATGCACATACATGGCACGCATGCAGGCAAGTCACACACACACACACACACACACACACACACACATCTGACTGCATTGGCTAACACTTGGTTCCTCGATGTGCATGTACTTCCTCCTTTGTTGTGCATGTAAACCACTCATTCGATGTGCAAGCATGCATTACCTCAGTAAGCATGCACTCGCTTGCTCTTCACGCTTGCACTCCCTCCCTCAGTAAGCAGGCATGCACTCGGTGCACATGCACTCACTTCCTCTGTGTATATTCACTCGCTCCTTCAGTGTGCATGCACTCGTCAGCTCTTTGCGCATGCAATTCACTCCCTCAGTAAGCATGCACTCAGTCACTTGGTGTAATTAAAAAAAAAGCTGTCCATCAATGTGCATGCATTCAGTTAATCAGTGCACACATACTTAATACCTCGATGTGCATGCACTGATTTCCAGTGTACATTCGCTCACTACTGCATGCACTTGCTCTATCAATACCCCTCATTCACTTCCTCTGTGTACTAGCACTTGTTCTCTCAATGTGCACTCTCACTCCATCAGTGCACATGTACTTGCCCCCTCAATATGCGACTTATTCCTCCAGTGAGCATGGATTCTGTCCTTTAATGAGCACTCCCTCCCTCACGATGCATGTACAATACTTTTATGTGCACTCGTTTGCTTTCCCAGTGACACACTACTTCAGTGGGCATGCACTCACTCACTCAGTATACATGTACTCAATGTGCACCCCCCTGTGTATACACACTCCCTCAATTTGCACTCGTTTGCTCCTCCAGTATGCATGCACTTGTTCACTCTGTGTACCTGCATTGGCTCCCCAGAATATGTACATGCATTCATTCAGTACACATGCACTCACACTCCCAAAGTGTGCATGTACTTGCTATCTCATAGTGGGTATGGGAGTAAATCCTGCAGCTACACAGACACACTGGCATCATACCAGTATATTTTCAGTCTGTTCCCCGATGGCGGTTACTCTAACAAAAAATGGACTGTTCCTACCACTGCTCTACTGCTTGAAAGCTAGCCGCACACTTGAACATACGCACTGTGTCTGAATCAATATATGTACACGGTGTGAAATTCTTTCTTACCTCAAGGCATGCACGTCCTCATGCATTATTCTGCATAATGCAAGTTATCAGCGAAGATCATTCACTATCATTTCATTTGAGACTTGGCTCACTGTAATGGTATATCCCCTGGCTCAGGGTGTCAGAAGATAAAAAAGTGAAAAAAAAAAAAAAAAAAAGTGAAAAAAAAATAAACTCTCTTCAAATCCTTCAAAATTCACTTGCTCAAAACAGCAGACAGAAAAAAAAAACGCTACAAAAATACTCCCTGTACTTCTCTAATCTATGCATGGAATAAGTGTCAATGTCATATATTTGAACTGCAACTGACGTCCAACCAGAAATCTGGCACAGGACACAGAAATGTCGAGGGCTACAATAATTCAAATGATGGGTCTCGGGGCTGGAATAGCCCAGTGGTAGAGCGCCAGACTAGTGATCTTGGGGTTGTGGGTTCAAATCTCTGCCAGGCCATTTCGGTACAGGGGGATTTTTCCCTCGGAGTTAACATTGGTTCTGACTCCATTTTCCATACAATCCTTTGAATGAGACTATAAACCGAGGTTCTGTGTGTGAACCCACACATAACATCTTGCACACACATCAAATCCCATCACTAACTTTCAGGAGAGATGGCCAGTTTGGCTGTTGGTATGGATGACACTTTACACATACCATGTACCTTCCCCGAAGATGGAGTATGGCTGCCTTAATAGAGGGATAAAAAAAACGGTCGCACACACAAACTCCACCCTGTTTTTTGGGTAGATGGGATTAATCTTACCTGTCTATACAGGGAGTGTCCGCAGGAGTATCAGCCTGTGTACGCAAACAAACAAACAAAAAAAAAGGGGTCAAAATCCTACGCAATGTCTCTGTTCAGCGTTATAAACAATGATTATCAAGTCTGTTGTCTTGGTGTCTCTATACACACTCTCCGTCTCTCATTAGCACTGCACACAACACCTGCAAACAATGGCAGAGAAGGGAGTGCTGTGGCCATGTCTCATGTTGTATCTGCAGCACAAAGTACTGCTCATGCTTTGTGTGTCACTAGACACACCGCCCTCCCCACTAGTTTTGAGCCTCATGGTAACCGGCACAGGCCAGCGTTGTATCCAACACCGTCAACCATACACACTGACACGCTGGACTAACATACCACCACACACTGGGAAACCAAAACCGCAATGACCAATGCAAGAGGTGAAAATACAGTATTTATTATCATATCCTCACATATCACAAAACGGAGCCCTCTGTAGACAACAAAGAGTTGCAGACTCGGCCATCAACATTGCCATGGAATGAGAACACTGCATCACTTCCACGCTTCATCCACCCCTCCACACCCTCCTCTTCAGACTGTCCCTTCCCACGGGAGTGACCGATTCACAGCCGCTACCATGTAATATTGTTAGCGTTGAACGTTATTGCTATGTAAACTGTGCTACACTGCAAAAAACACATGTTCTATGTACATTGCAACACTCGCCCGTTGCCATCGTATACAACTGTCCCTACATGAGGCAATGCCTTGACCGTTCTCTCACCTGTGCTGGAGTTGGACCACAATGGAACTTCACAACATCATCTTCTTCATCATCACTGTCATCATCATCAATCATCCTTTAAAAAACAAAACCGAAACAAAAAGGTCTGAAATTCTGCAACCCTTTACAAGGCCCTACTCTGATGGTGTGCTCAGCCTCCCTGTTCTGAGCATGTCCCAAGCCTGTGTGGGTTCAGGTCAAAGGTCATGGGAATTGCCGCTGGCTGAATGGGGTGGCGCCCTCTGGAGTGGATCACCTTCTCATGCTCTTTCTGCGACTAAGCGATTCTTGTTATCGGTAGAGGGCTTAGTGTGTGGTGTCCTTGCATGTCAGATGTGCACAGGCACCACCGAACACCATGCCAGTAACACCATGGCGCGGCAGTGTCTTCTCTGGCCAGTTGCCTGATGGTCTGATGATGATTGTTCTCAGTGGACTGCCAGGGGGCGGGGGCAGTGACCGAGCCAACCTGGGTATGGCCATGTTCAGGGGTCTGGAATGAACAGCAGCGAAGTAATGCCAGTGGGGAATGTCAAAGACATGACAGAGTTAACACCCTTTGCTCTACATCACCAGACGTACGTGACTGGAGCAGTTGTGTGCCCTCTCTCTGCACCATGACATTTTTTTCGTCACATGTGCAGTACATGGATGTCTTATGGCCGTTATGTGTTCATGCAGTTCTTGTGTTGTTCCCGTCACCAATGTGGGGGAGGGGGAGGGGGGATAATGCTGACAACTCTTTTGCAAATATACCATGAAGTCACTTTAACACAAATAAAAGAATGCAATGTGAAGGTATAAATTCTGCAGTCACAAGACACTTACACCCAAACAAACTTACAGTGAAACAAAGTATCCAGCGAAAACACTATTCATACAAAGGGACTGGTGTATCTAACTGTGTTTAAAAAAAAAAAAGAAGTCCCCATTAAAATCACACCAACACATGCATTAAGTTGAATTTATGACTGAATACACAAGCAAAAAATCCAAACATGCTCATCTAAACAGAGTGAAGAAAAAAGTACCTTATCATGAATGTACATCCAAAAATAATCCCGAGCATAGCTCAGAACGAGTTTGTGTTGAAATGAACAACTATTGCACTGACTCTATTCCACAGCAGCTGGCAAACAATGGAAATCAATGTATAACAAAAAAAAAAAACATGAGCCTGCTTACACAGCATTCAACCATCTCATGCCCACAATACACCTATCCCCATCTTCCAATTCTATTGGAAAAAAAAAAAAAACAACCACCTTGTCGCACTACAGTGAATATAAATATATATATATATATATTCATTTATATATATACTCGTGTCCTGGGGCAAGAAAAAAGAATGAAGCATCATGATATCGAATTATCACTCAGATCCTAAGTAAGTGGAGTGAGATGACACATGACACACAGCACCAAACCTAGAAAGATGGGAGGGAGAAGAAAGACGGAACAAACCTCCGGCCCATCTTTCTCTGATGACCTGCCGAACAGGAACTGACCTGGCCAGCTGTGTCTCACAGGAACATCCAGAATGGAAGAGGATAGTCATCATCGTCCTACCTTACCCCTTGGGCACCTCTAGGGAACCTTGCGCAGATGGGGGCAACAGAAGGATGACTGCCCAAAGAAAGTGCTCCCTTGCTGTTGAAGAAGATGGCGAGGCTCGGAGTACTGGCGTGAAGCCCAGGAAGCTGACACCAAGGGATCTTCTTCTTCTGAGTATGCAGGCTGATACTCCTGCGGACACCCCCTGTATAGGGAGTGGAGTTTGGTGTGTATGACCGTTTTTATGCCGCCATTAAGGCAGCCATACCCCAGCTCGGGGAAGGTGCATGCTCTGTGCAACGTGTCATCCATACCAATGGCCAAACTGGCCTTCTCTCTTCCGCAAGTTGGTAATGGGATTTGACGTGTGTGCAAGATGTTATGCGTGCGTTCACACACACAGAACCTCGGTTTTTATTGTCTCATTTGAAGGACTGTATGGGAAATGGAGTCAGAGCCAATGTTAACTCTGAGGGAAAAATCCCCCTGTACCGAAACGGCCCGGCGGAGATTCGAACCCGCAACCCCAAGATTACCAGTCCGGCGCTCTACCAACTGAGCTATTCCGGCCCCCACACCAAGGGAAGAAAGCAGTGTCTAAAGGGAGGTCAGCGCCATGAGCTGCCACCACCGAACTGAAAGCCAGAGGCGACACTAGATGGACGCATCCACCTGGCCACTGGCAAGGACAAACCAAGGAATCCCTGGAGAATGGTTTCTGGACACAAGGGAGCTCACTCCTTCACGCAGTGTGCAGCAGAACCAAAGAAGTCGAGAGAGTACAGAGGCAGATGTTTAGAAGTTGTGGAGGTATCATCTCTTCTAGGGAAAAAAAGGCTAAATAAAAAACACCTTTTTTTTTTTTTTTTTTTTTCTTTTCTTTTTTTTTTTTTTGCAAATGAAACCAAAACGTCAGCTTGAGGGATGGCAGTTATATGCCTTTTTTTCAATACATGAAAAAAACAGACAATTAAAAATGGAACATATGCTATGAAGATCGTTATCATCACATGTTATAAACCTTGTGATTTTTTTTTTTTTTTTGCTAGATAACAAACTACTTAATGAATGCATTTATAATCCATGATAATGAAACAATTTCACACAAACGGGTGTTCTTGTCTCCTCATCAGTTATACCAGGTTGATCCATCTTGACAATATTTCTGCCACCCACGTGTATCTGTAGGCACAGACTAGTGGATAAATCGGTCCATGGTCAGTGTCAATGCTCACTTTGTCACTGTGGTCAAAGTCTCTGGGTTAGTCAGACATGTCAGCCTGACTGTTTCACTTGTCACTGTGGAGTCTGAAGTCTGGGGTTAGTCAGGCATGTCAGCTGACTGCTCACTTGTCACTGTGTCGAAGTCTGTTGGATTAGTCAGACATGTCAGTGTGACTGTCACTTTGTCACTGTGGTCAAACTCTACAGTCAGTCCCTGTCCACACTGACTGCTCACTTTGTCACTGTGATCAAAGTCTGCTGGGTTAGTCAGTTTGTCAGCGTGACTGTTCATTTGTCACTGTGGTCAAAGTCTGCTGGGTTAGTCAGTTTGTCAGCGTGACTGTTCATTTGTCACTGTGGTCAACGTCTGCTGGGTTAGTCAGTTTGACTGTTCATTTGTCACTGTGGTCAAAGTCTGCTGGGTTAGTCAGTTTGTCAGCGTGACTGTTCATTTGTCACTGTGGTCACAGTATCATGCTGGGTTAGTCAGACACGTCAACATTGACTGCTCACTTTGTCACTGTGGTCTGACCACCTTAGCACTAACAGTATCATGTCTTATCACCTTCACTTCTTGCTTCCAATGTCTGGCATCACAGCCTGAAAAGAGCCACTGCCGGCTAAATTCACACACTGCCTAACTTCAACACAAACACACAAACAACCACTGCTAGCTAAAATTCACACACTGCCTAACTTCAACACAAACACACAAACAACCACCGAAGGCTAAATTCACACACTGCCTAACTTCAACATAAACAAACCACTGAAGGCTGAATTCACACACTGCCTAACTTCACACACACACACACAACCAACCACTGCAGGCTAAATTCACACACTGCCCAACTTCAACACAAACAACCACTGTAGGCTAAATTCACACGCTCCCAAACTTCAACAGAAAACACACAAAGAGTAAGTCATGACTTCAGTTCGGTTTTCAATCTATCTTGGAACATTCCCTTGACTCAATGTTCGATTTGTACACACCCAAACGAGCTACTACTGAGCTGCAGCTCTCATCACCTGTCATACATTACTGATTTTGCATGTGTATCACTCCAGTCGTTGGTCTTTACACTGATGTAAAAGTAAAGAAGTGTGAAACATTTACGATGTTGCTGCATTGCTGGAGTCCATCAAAGAGCCCTGGGCTGTCACTGTTGGAGATCAGCTCTAATGCCAATAGTAGACATCCACGAGACTGGAAACGGCTTTGGGACACAGGATAGGATTGATCAGCAAAGTAGGACTTCTTTTTTTCTTGCATATACACCTCCATCATGAACAACTGGAGCAAAATGTCCAAAACATAAGCACAATGTAAGAAACATCTCAGTGCGTGCTTGTCACCCTAGAGAAAGAAGACTACACAAAATATCCGATAATACCATGGATTATGAAACATGAATAAGATCTACTCTGGAAATAACTAAACAAAGGCAGTTCTCGTAAGAATACAACATGCCTGTATTCAATCTGCAAATGACTCTGTCTTGTAACTGTTCACCTTTTCTTCAAAATCCATGAACATGAACAAGATGAATGAGCCCACATAAATAATAAACTGTGCTGGAAATGTTGCTAATATGCAATGGTGCTGTTACATTACACACTAGACAATCGGGAAAAAAAAAAAAATGACACACACGCCAAATCAAATTTTGTGTTTGGAGCGAACTGCACAGCTCACCAATAGAACTTTCCAGACAATACAGCATGACGGCACCATGACTCACAATGCTATGGAGCGAGTTTCCAGTGGGCCTGTGTTGTGTGTGTTACTAAACCAAAGCAAAACCACAGTAGGTTGAGAAAATAAAACCTTCAAGGTCAGCACTGACCAGGATATTTCCAAATACCATCTGGTCATTTCAACAGATGTCTGGTCATTCTTGTACACACTGAATTTGGGTTTTGTCAGAAGCATGTGTGGATTTTAGGTACTTTTACTCCCCATCAGTGGCATGTGTAAAAGGGGTACTTATGACAAGATTCTACTGGGGACTTTAAAACTGGATTTGATTTTTTTCTTCTTTTCTTTTGTGCATATTGACATCAACCTCCACAACTTGTGTTTCACAGCAAAAGTAATGCCCTAAGAGTTTTCAACATTGCCGTAACTGTGCACAAAACTGTGCAACTATGCCCATGTCCTGCTCTTACATGCCATAAATGATGTAAAATGTATATGAATACAATAATCCTAGTATGCATATATTTCACAGACCAAACCATGAAATGAACCCAAAGTTAGGAATGAGCAAGTTGACAGACCACTGTCTCTGGTAACCAGTTAACAAACCTCCTGTTACCCAGGATACCTATGACCCAGTAGCATGGCAGTTCACGCTTGCTCTGTTGTGAGAGAAAACAGCTGTGAAATGGACATGTATGAACAATGTTGTGAAGTTCTGTGTATTTTGAGTTTACTTCCGTGTCGGGACTGGAGTCTTTGAGTTCTTTTCCCTTAACATGGAGGCTGGAGTGGCCCAGTGTAACAATAGGCTGCACATCATTGGGCACACACGTGCGCGCACACACACACACACACACACACATGCAGGCACGCATGCACGCACACACACACACACACACACTCTAAACTGCCCCATGCCCACACCTTACACTTAACTTAACAGCATCAGAATAAACCAGACAGAACAGTAACTTACAGCATAGCATACATCTAAATTCGTACAGAATTACCACACAGGAAAGTCAGGATAGGGGAGGGAGGGAGGGAGGGAGGGGGGGGGGGGCGGGAGGAGAGAGTGGGGTAGAGAGGAAGGGAGGAGGGGAAGGAGGGGGAAAAGAGAGGAGGGAGGGAGTGTCCCCAGCGTGTCCAGCTGGGCAATACAAGCACACAGTGTTAAAAAGGAAAGAGAAAAAAAAAAGAAAAAACATTCATCACGAAATCAATGGACATAATTATCGTGCAAAAGGATCGAACATTAAGTCACTTCCGTAATAACTCAAAGGCAAGAAAAAAAACATTTCATTATCCACAGCAAGGTTTGCTTGCTTAGTACACACACACACACACACACACACACACACACACACACACACACACACACACACACACACACAGACAAAAAGGTATCTGTCCCAAACAACACCAGTTTTTCCCCCGCCAAAAAAAAAAAAAACTTACACACCCACACACACACACCAAGGGCTGAGAAAGTCTGGCACCGTGATCTTCCCCAGTGCTGAGAGGCCAGAACCAGGTACTGTGAAAGACAGGAACAGTTCCACCACCAGGCAACTAGACAGAACATTCTCTCAGGCAAGTGCTTTTCCCTCGAAGCCCAAACACATGCCTCATTTCGCTACACACGAGAGACGCAGGCGCGCACTACTTTCTGACGCTCGGCCACACTCAAATACGACTTCTGTCTTTTGTGTCCTGTCTCTAAACGATCAAAAAGTGAGTTTAACCACCAGAAATGGTCTATAAATGCCAACTAAATGCACACAAAACCCCCCCCAGCATACACTTTGACTAATCCATATATCAAAACATATTTGACAAAAATGCTCCCTTCGAAAGGGGAAGTAACCAAAGGGGGGTCTTGCATATGCAGCCCCGAACTTACAGGCTTACCCACACATTCTTGTGATGAAGAAAAAAAATGTATCCATGCAACCTCTCTATTTTCATCATATTTCCTCTGATCAGTCTGAAACCCATCCAAGACACACACCTGTACACACACACACACCTGTACACAGACACACCTGCATACAGACACACACCTGCATACAGAGACACCTGTACACAGACACACACCTGCATACAGACACACACCTGTACACAGACACACACCTGCATACAGAGACACACCTGTACACAGACACACATCAGGTAGCACATCCAGACTGCATGTCAAATGTCGTCTTTGGCAGACGACAGTGCTGCTCTTGATCAGGCTGTTACCCCCCCTCTCCCTCATCCCCCACCCCTCCACCTTGTTCTTTTCTTTTCCTTATCAATATCATGGGTTGCTCGTTTTGGGTTCTAAACCAAACGTCAAACCTACAAAACGCAGAGGGATATAAATCTTTGCCCTTTCAGCAGAAAAACAGGGATTGCTACATATTTCTCCGACAGTTACCTTTCCTTGTGGTCCCACACACACAACCATGGAATGTTCTGCTAGACAGTTACATGGAACACCGACGTGCTGCAACAATTCACACCACGCTCTGGAGTCAACTGTGTGCACGCTTATCACCCACAGGAAGGAAAAAAGGACAGTGAAATATCAGAGATCAGCAAACATATATCAACAACAGAGTTAAAAAAAAAAAAAAAAAAAAAAAAAAAAAAAAAAGACGCATTAAAATACAGAAATGCAAATAGTGACTAAATGATGGCTGCAAATAACGGGCGGCACCTCTGAAGATCGTGTTCTCTGCGAGGTAACGTCCCATGTGATCTGGTCTTTCTAGGGGAGGAAGAGGAGAGGCAGCGACTGGGGGCTGGAAGACTAGACACCTTCCTGCCATCGGTCTCGCTTGCTTCTGCTGCCGCTGTTCTGTGTGACATTACCAATGTATGTCTCTGATATCATTGTTCTGTGTGACATTATCAATGTATGTCTCTGATATCACTGTTCTGTCTGATATTACCAATGTATGTCTCTGATATCATTGTTCTGTGTGACATTATCAATGTACGTCTCCGATATTACTGTTGTGTGTGACATTATCAGTGTATGTCTCTGATACCACTGTTCTGTGTGAGATTATCAATGTATGCCTCTGATATTACTGTTCTGTGTGACATTATCAATGTATGTCTCCGATATATTACTGTTCTGTGTGACATTGTTAATGTATGTCTCTGATATCACTGTTCTGAGTGACATTATCAAAAATGCATATTTCTGATGCCTTTGTTCTGTACAACATTAATGTACACTTCAGGTGTCACACACTGTTTGCGACGTTACTGCATACTTTCAGGTACTCCTCCAATTCGTGTAACATGAATACGTCTTTCAGGTGCTCATGTTTTGTGCGGCATTAATGCGTGCTTCAGATATCACCCTTCTATGCCACATTCACTCTTTCATTCCTACTTTTCTAGAAGGTTAACTTCTGCTTCTTCCTTAGATTCCAACATTTTGAACAAACTAGCTGATCTATTTCTTTCATACCTCAGTTTGGAGAAGAGAAAAGAGGAATGAAAAGGGCCGTTCATGTAAGCGGGTCTTCACCAGTACACAGAAAATCACACGCTGTACTGCTGTGTACAGGAATGATGTGAGATGTCCTTCACACGGCTGACACACAGGGACGTTACTACTGGTGACATGCAGGTGTAAAACGGGCAATTAGGATACCACACAAAATACTAGAACAAACAAATGCAAAATGGTGTTTGCATGCTATATATATAGAGAGAGAGAGATCAAGAAGAACAAGTTGCCTGTGATTGTTTGGTCTTTATACTGGACGTCACCATCTGTCATGTGTTCAGTCTGTGATTTACTTTGCTCCGATACTCCTGATGATTCAATACATACAAGACAGTGGAACGGTGAAACTGTCAGCTACCCATCTTCAATCACTGTTCCTCCGTGCGCACTGCCTGCCTTGTGTCACTCTATTGGCAGTAATGACGTGAAACAGGCTGTCAGCCAATGTTTCTGCTCTGGCCACCTACAACAACCAGGGGAGTGGTGGAACGCCGTGTGGATAGTGGGAACCGACCCCTCCATGACAGACAGAATTTATGAACGGCTGGCAGCCAGCTGCCTTGAAGAAGCTCTAATGAGTGAAAATTTGGCATGAGAAATAAATAAAGAGGCAAGAGATGAAAAACAAAGATTTCATTGACTTTATATATATATATATACACACACAAAAAAAATGCTGAACAATTATATATATATATATATATATATATATATATATATATATATATATATATATATATATATATATATCATGCATGTGCTTATGATGAAGTAACCCCTCACCATGCATTCTAGTGCCACAGTGTACACAATGTCCATGACTGAAAGTTACGACTGTCATTGTCTTAACTTTTGCGGTGTGGACAGCTTGCAGGTTATCATTTGTCTTGAACAGCATCTACAAGTCGCAACACACGCAGTGACCTGTGCCATTGTTTACAACACCTCATGCAGAAAAAAAAAACGACTGACAACACTGTTCTGTATGCACACGTCATGGCCTCTGCGTCACGCGTCACACGTAGGTGATCCAGGTGTGACACATGGTCTGAAGCAGCACAAATACACTTCACCCATTTTTCTCTCCGCTGTCTCATATCATGTGCAGGTGACCCATGACCCCGGTGTGACCTACTTGGAAGCAGCCGGCCATGCTGACTGCAACACAAATGCACTCTGACCCTTTCTCTCCTCTGTCTCCTTGACCCTCTCTTTGTCCTCCTATCCTACCGCAGATAACGGCTCTCTCCTCTTCACGCCACTGAAAGGACATCCACACATCGTGATTAATCAGTCTTTGCTGTACAATTCATTAAAAGAAAACTGAACAGAATGAGACATTTCTTCATCTTCCGTTTCTCAGTCTGCTTGTGTTGGGTCCTGAAGGATTCAAGCACAGTGGTACACCGACAAGAACATGGAGCCGACCCTTTTCCCACAGCTGGGGGGACGTCAGGCAGACTCCATGTTTTGGTGTGTCTTGGGATACACTTCTTTACGGGCGTTCCCGTGTGTCAGGTGAAGCTTGCTACAGCGACCATGGCTGTTTCCCCACCTGATGGAAGCCCAATGACATGGGTGTGTGTTGGGTGTCTCCCTGTACCACAGGTGGGCCAGAAGACACCCTGAGCTGGGCCCTGTGGGAGATGTGGACTGTTTAGAGGAGCTAGCTATGTCATTTTCCGAGCCTGGAGAAGGCGACCTGCCCGGGACAGGTCCAGCTGGTGGACAGGTCCTCTCCAGCCTCAGCACTGAGGCATTCCCTCTAGGTGGGTCGATGTGGCTCCACCATATTGTCTTGATCTCTTCCCTAAATTGACAGTCATCAGTCTCAGACTCGTCAGCTACAACCAGGTGGGTCGATGTGGCTCCACCATATTGTCTTGATCGCTTCCCTAAATTGACAGTCATCAGTCTCAGACTCGTCAGTGCACACCTGGCACAAGCTCATGCCCATAGCCTCCACTTGAGATGCATTTCCTGTTCAATGAAATGCCCGCCTCATAACTGGGGCACTCGAATGAAATCAGTTTTGCCCCCCAAAGAAATCCCAGGGTGCAACCTTCACTCCAATGCCTGTTGTTAGCCCAAAACTACGACACACGTTTTTGTTTTAAAGCGAGACAATGACTACACTCCAACTAAAAAAATTTTTTTAAAATCAAATGCCTTGTCTCCATAATCCAATTTTGCAGGCGCTGGAACACTAAATGCAAGAAATTATGCATTCACTTCATCTACAATTTAGTCCTGTTATTTTGTCTGTCACAGACCTATTATTTTTTCTCCGATGAATTACTGCATTTCCTGCATCTTAGTCCAAGAGTCTGCTTGTGTACACGGGGATGGTATGCTGGTGTGAAAGAAAGCAGCTATGGGCTGTATGTATGTGTGCTTGTGCGACAGAGAGAGATGGTGTAAGCGTCCAGCGTCACTCAAAAGCCGTGATCATTTCCATGTCACTCGTTTCAGCCGTGATCATGCCTGTCACAAACCAGAGCACATAAATCGTTGTCACTGAGTGATCAATACTACCTCAGTTAGATGTCCATGACACTGCTATATAAACGGCCAGCAATTGATAGCCAGCTACAAGCTACCACAACACTGCTATACTGACCCCAACATGACCAGCAATTGATAACCAGCTACCAGCCACCATGACACTGCTATACTGACCCCCCACACGGCCAGCAATTGATAGTCAGCTACAAGCCACCACGACACTGCTATATTGACCCTAACACGGCCAGCAATTGATAGTCAGCTACAAACCACCACAACACTGCTATACTGACCCTAATATGGCCAGCAACTGATACTCAGCAAGCTACAAGCCACCACAACACTGCAATACTGACCCAACAGGGCCAACAATTGATAGCCAGCTACTGGCCACCACGACACTGTTATACTGACTGCAACAGGGCCAACAATTGATAGCCAGCTACAACCAGTCACCAACACAGGGCAGGCTATCCACGTTAGCACCCACTCTGGGGATGCACCGATTCTCCAAGCAGGCCACTCCCACACTGAAGGGAGGCCACTCCCCTAGGTTGGTCCATGGGCCAGCTGCGGTCACTCACTCACTATCTACTGGACAGTGCTCCCCCTTGCTTCTCCCAGAAACAGAATGATGGCCCAAGTTTTTACAACAGCATCAAAAACGAATGAAAAAAGAGACGTGTGAAACTCAGCACTTGTGTTTACAGCAAACTGATAAAAGCGAGAGCAATAAACAAACGGCAGTTTGGCCCGGGTTTGACGTTCATTAAGGTGTGTACTGGTCCATATATGCTACGCCACGTCTGCAAAGGTCTGAGACAGCACCGTGCAGGAAGATGGCGACAATAACCACAATAACAGTGATGATGATGAAAGTGGTGAAAATCAAAGTTATCATAGTGCATGCAATATGAACTAAGATGAAAATGCTTGTGCTAATAATGATAATAATGATGACAATTATGAAGATATTAACAATAATAAGATCCTTTTCCATGTTGCTGTGTACTGAAAAAAAAAAAATTTGATGGGTTGGTTCAACGGATGCCTATGTCACATTTGCCTGCTTCCTTAATCCGAATCCAGCAACAGGCCTGTGACAGTTTCGTTTTGTGGAAAGATCCAATCTGTTGGACCGCGATGGGATCCTGCAGTCACTATTCGGCGTTTTCACCGACACGGACATGAATCACTGTCTGCAATGTTTTACAGACACAAACGCACTGGAAGACTGGAGGGAAGGCAACTCCGCTACACAGAACCCTGCAGCGTGCATCTATGGACATTCACAGCCTGTCCCAGTCCCCTCGAGGAACCAGTGCACTTGCCAACGAAAGGTGACACAGTGCAGCCACCCCGGCAGTTTGGGTTCTGTCCAGGGTCAGCTTACATGTTCCTCCCATCACGGCGTTTCCTTCAGCTGGACCATCCACATCCTGGCATCAGCTGCCACGCTGGACCCACTTCACCTCTACAGGTCATGCAGTGCATGCAACACTTAGTCATTCACTCGGGTGCCACGTTTGGCAACATACTGACTGCTTACTCTACACAGGCTTGGCTTCGCTTGACATTACAGCAAGTTCTTCCACACACACTGGTCTCAGACGCCCACCATCTACCAGTTAAACAAACTCAGACGTTAAGTTGTGATAAAGACTGAATCTGAACAACTTTGCAGTTTAAATTCATAACCTTAAATTTCAATTTAATGAGGAAGACACTGTGTGTTTATGTCTCACTGTGACATGAAAAACACTGAAGCAATGGTTAACTATGACACAAAGCCAAAAATGAATCCTGAACTTGGTGGTGAAAACAGCCATATGACTACAAGTCACAGCTGTGCGCTTGCTCCATTTAGCTCAACCATAATGTACGAAATGTTTGCAGATGCATTCATTCTGTTGTGCTCCTGAAAATCACTAACACTAAACAAAAGCAGAGAGACTACCAGCAGTGTGTAAAATCAAGAAAGGAGCATCAAAGAACATGTGCACAAAGTGTCTCTACGAGGTGAGTACACAGAAGGGGTGCAAAGGATGAGCCCACTGCCACAACTACATTATGGGAAGCTGTAGGTAGGCGTGGTGTGTGTGTGTGTGTGCTAGAGACTAACTATCTGCTATGCACCACATGCAACAAAACCAAACATCCACCATCCATGACTGTCTACAATGTCAAAATATATTTCCATGGGCAGTGGAACTTTATTCTTCTCACGACTGTTCAACCCATTGCTGCCTGTCTTCAGGGACCCTACATTTCATTCTCCTGCGGGTATTTGGGAAGCTTTGAACATTAAGACACCTAGTATAAGCCAACAGCAATGCATTGCTGCCTGTCATCAGTGACCCTACATTTCATTCTATGCAGGTTATTTGGGAAGCTTTGAACATTAAGACACCTAGTATAAGCCAACAGCAATGCATTGCTGCCTGTCATCAGTGACCCTACATTTCATTCTCCTATGTGTTATTGGGAAGCTCTGAGCATTAAGACACCTACATTTCATTCTATAAGCCAACAGCAATGCATTGCTGCCTGTCATCAGTGACCCTACATTTCATTCTCCTGTGGGTTACTGGGGAAGCTCTCAACAGCTGTTGCCAGTGCTTAGAGGGACTATGACAACAGATTGTCCAGGTAACAGGACCGAGGACAAATGTGTGGCCCAGATACCACTGACCTCATACCGATGGCTGTGGCAGTCTGTATGGGCGCATCTGAGCTTCCTTCAAACCTCAGTGGGCAAGGCCACAAGGAAATGAGAAGTCTGCTTGCAGATTACAGAACAGTTCCGTATTTTCTGAATGAAAGCGAGCGACCTCAACAGTCAGTGACAAACATCAACACACAGACAGTGACCACAACGGTCAGTGACAAACATCAACAACACAAGTGACCACAACAGTCTGTGACAACCATCGACAACACAAGTGACTACAACGGTCTGCGACAAACATCGACAAGTGACTACAACGGTCAATGACGAACATCAACACACAGACAGTGACTACAACAGTCTGTGACAAACAACAAACACAAGTGACTACAACGGTTAATGACAAAACAACAACACACAGACACTGACTACAATGGTCAGTGACAAACATCAACAACACACACAGTGACTACAATGGTCTGTGACAAAAACAACAACAACACACAGTGACCTCAACAATCTATGACAAACATCACACAACACAACAAACAATAAACAGACCCATCGTAGAGAACAACATCCATCAAGATTTTCTACCAATATATGGTGCATTTTTAGACTTGCAGTATTCACTGGGTAATTTTCTTTCAAAAAGTACTCAAGTTTCAGAGGTTCACGTTTGTTCGTTTCTCTAAAAAAAAAAAAAAAACTAAACAAAACAAAAACAAAACCTTGGTATTTGCAGAAAAGCTAGTAAAAGAAATCCAGCAGTTGAAAGAGAGTTAATGGACAGGTAATGCTGTTTCCGTGTTCATGCTTTCTGCCAGAGGAGATTTTCCTCCAGTTGATTCCCCCGATTTTTTTCTGCTCTGCCTCTGTTCAGGCGTCAAGCATACCATACTCATCCACAACTATCGAAAAAAGGGACATGCAGACCCCATCCAAAGGCACACAAAGCCATGATCCATTTCCGAGCTGTGACAGGCGCTTGGTCTGTACACAACGGTCACTGCCCTAGCACCTGACGGCAGCACCAACAGTCACAGCATCTGACTTAGCACTGTTAGCTGTGTGCATGTCGGTGTCAGCGCTTATTACATACCAAACCCTCATGATACTCTCTAATCAAGGGACAGAAAATTCACTAAGCTTCTTTTTTTCGTCAAATTGTTTGTCTTACTGCTCACAGTTAAAGGACAGGCTTTACACTTAGCTCAAACTACAGAGAGACCGACTTGTGGTGTTCAGAAAGTTACAACAGCAATGAAAAAAAAGAACCACTATCCGTCAGCTACAATCACTAGCGAGCTACAAAAGTCACGCAAGCAGAACAGTCAAAAGACTGTTGACAGTCAGAAGACAACATGCCAGAGGACAGACACAAAGCAGCTATCAGATAATTCAAAGAACTGATGCAAAGCCTCCGTTGGCTCTCAAATGCACACTCTACGGACTTGTCTACTCTCGTTCTGCTTGACCAAAACATTCACACACACATACACACATTCTTTCTAAGACAAAATCTCATTCCTGCCATCTTCTAAAAAATGTCAGCCTCTGACAATAAAGTTCGGCGCCAACCATGAATAAAATCTTGCAGCATTTCTGGTAGTATGAAAAATCCCTGAAAGTTTCCCCCCCCCCCCCCCCCCCCCCCCCCCCCTCCTCAACCCCCACACCCCGACATTTCACACAGATGTCCAAACCAACATAATAAAGTACTGACCACTAAAACTGGCTGCTGAGAGGCAAGAGCTTGTTGTCTCCCTAGCAGACTGGCTGTTGAGAGGAAGAGAGGAAGGGGCTTGTTGTCTCCCTAGCAGACTGGCTGCTGAGAGGAAAGGGCTTGTTGTCTCCCTAGCAGACTGCCTGCTGAGAGGAAAGGGCTTGTTGTCTCCCTAGCAGACTGGCTGCTGAGAGGAAGGGGCTTGTTGTCTCCCTCGCAGACTGGCTGTTGAGAGGAAGGGGCTTGTTGTCTCCCTAGCAGACTGCCTGCTGAGAGGAAAGGGACTTGTTGTCTCCCTCACAGACCTCTGTGAGCACTGCACTGCCAGGGAACAACAGCCCCCAGTGAACAGACCTAGCACATGGGAGTGGCAGTGTTGGGCCAGCAGACCACAGGGCGCTGTGTAGGGAGCCTGTGGCCTGCCACCAAGTCCCAGTCCTGAGGGCACGCTGCCTACCTCTACAGCCATCACCGGCATCCCTCCCCCCCCCCTCCAGTCCCCACCCCACCCCAGGCACCTCATTCACGGAGGACAGCGTCGGTGTGGTGGGTCCACCATGTTCGTTACCTGAGTCCAAAGCACTGTGATCTGCTGACCTCCAGAGGGGAAAGGTCACGGCCTTCCACATTGTCCAGTGGCACTCCAATCAACTCATGATTCTCCGCACAACCTGCCATGGCGCCCACACCTCGGTGCCCTTGCCCACATGATTCAGGACGTTCCTCACAACGAAGCAGCTGTCACCAGGCTGAAAATCCACTTCTCCCTCCAGTTTCCAGGCACCACTGTGGAAGTCTGAGGTGACAGGGGCACTTTGAAATGCCAGAGTTCGCAAATGGTGATGCCCTCCAGGAGTGCCGCCAGTCTACGTCATGATGTAGGAGCTGGGGGGGGGGGGAGGGGGAGGGGGGGCAAGCATCAATATCAGAAACGCTCCTATTTCTCCTTTCGGTGATCACACAAAGTCATAAGAACAACAAAAAAAAAAAAACACAAGCATATTCGAAAGCTGGCCGTCCTAGTGAAGGCGGGGGTCAAAAGATGTCGGGGCAGGAAGACCAGTTGCGCTGGAAGTAGTGGCCTGAGTAGACCCAGTCATCACTGCCTGTGTAGGGGTTGGTGCCTTGAGTGAACCACCTGCACACACCATGCACAGTACACTCCCATCAGCAAAATCCAAAAGGTTCTAATCTCGTAGCAGTTTGAAAGGAAATCGTAAATGATGTGGGAACAGTAAGCACATGACTTAAAACAGGAGGAGGAAAAAACCACTGAAATTACGGGGGGTCCTGGGGCATGCTCCCTGGGGAAAATTTTTTAAAAAACCAATTGTAAATCTATGCCATTTCGCTGAATGAATGTGATCAAGTGCTTTCTTCCTGCGACCCGTAAACACACTTCCCTTGAGCACAGTTAGCACCAGGCTAAACCTGGTGCAGTGATTTTGTGAAGAAAGTCTCCAATGACTTCTTCGTCAACTTTCTGAAGCATCCACTCCTTTTTTCACTTGTTTTTAATTGAAGAGTCGTCAAAAGTCTGACCCCCTTTGAACAATGTCTGCGCGCTCTGCCATTCTGTTTTTTTTCCAAGAAGTCCGACCGGAAACATCTTCCAAGAAAAATCAGGGGCCATAACTTGCGCGCCGTTGCTATGAACGCTTGTAAGCCAATCACGGATGCCTTGTTCCTTTCAGGGGTTTTTTTTTTTTTTTTTTTTTTTGACAAACCAAAATCGCGGAATTCCACCCAGATGCAGAAGAACGCTTTAAGCCCTGAAGCAGTAAATAACAAACAAGTAGGGTAACTCTTGCTCCCATGATGAAATAAACACTAGCCCGTAACTCCAAACGAATGCTGCTTACGACACCGAATTGCCTGGCAGAACTGACAAACACACAGCACACAGCACAAACATGGAGACATCCCATTTGTGCACTCTGTGGTTGTCATTTCTGCTACCTGATTCAGCGTCCGAAGAAGGATTTGTTTGGAGTTCTAGGTGCGCGTGTATCTTATCATGGGTGTAAGAGTTACCCTACTTGTTTTGTTCTCTACTGATATCAGTGTGTCAAGGATGCCACACAGCAGGTGTACACTAGATTGCATACAACACTGAAGGTGAAGATGTAGAGGGGACACGATCAGTATCTCCCACGTTTGTTTCTCCCTTTTTCTCATCCAGAGACTCAAGACTACATGACAGACATGGAAGGTGACCTAGGGGCATATTTAGTACCTTCAAATACAAAGGCAGTAGGGGGAAGAGGTTGGGGGGGGGGGATATAACATATCTTTAATGCAAAATGAAGAATACAATTAAAAGAAGCTCTGCATGAGAGACAGAGACAAACAGAGAGAGAAAGAGGTGGGGTGGGATGGCGGGATATTAAGTATTTTTGGTACAAAATAAAATGAATAAGAGAGAGAGAGAGAGAGAGAGAGAGAGAGAGAGAGAGGACAAATTGTCAAAGATTTGGCATCCACAGGAATTATTCGGCCTAAAAAAAAGAGTCCTAGTCCTTGCTAGGTTTGATGTGCAGTCTGCCCCCTTCAGTGTCTGCTCGTGTCTCTCCAAGCCCCCACTTTGCCAGGGTCAAGGTCATCTTCACACAGCGTGTGCCCTGTGCTTGACCCCCTCTACAGTCGATGCTGCCCAACGCCTCCTCCCCGCCAGTTATGCAGGCAGGACCGATGCCATTTTTTGGTCAAATTTTGTTTCTGTGTTTGCCGTTGACTGCTGCACAAAACCCCACAGGCATAGGACAGCAAGAAGTGTGGTGACTTCACATGCTCACTTCATGCAAGGGGTATCCACTGTAGGAAAGTCAAACACTGGCGTAAAAAAATGAACACTTGAGGGGCTGTTTGCACTTGATCAGGCCAGTCCATCGGGCTCTTGGTCTGAGTGCATGATTTCACCGCATCTCAAAAGAATACAGATTATTGACAGCCTTATTTTTTCCATTACATGGATTTTGTCCTATTAACAATCTCTTGGCACAATCTTGTGCACATAACTTTAGCTTTAAACACAGCAAAATTCATGAGTCCTTTCTTTCTTTCAAATGCACCTTATCAAGGAAAAACACAAGTTTCAAAGAAAGCAGAACAGGGGTGTACAGGCCCCACCTTGTAGGTCAAGTATGAAAAAGTAGCAAGTTCAAACTACGTACACTGGTGTCCACTCTTCTTTCGATTTCTTCCTCTCTTTCCTTGATGTCCGTTGCTTTTCCTCCAGTCGGTTCTTCTCTTCTTCTGCTGCCCATCTGATGACACACAGTCACTGTTGCTTCACTGTGGGTGGCTCAGGCATTCTCAGAGACCCACACACTTCACACATACAGGCAAATGCAGGCAACACACCTTCTCAGAGACCGACACACACTTCACACATACAGGTGTTCACAGGCAACGCACCTTTCTCAGAGACTGACACACTACACACATACAGGGTGATTACAGGCAACGCACCTTCTCAGAGACCGACACACTTCACACATACAGGTGTTTACAGGCAACGCATCTTCTCAGAGACCGACACCCTTCACACATACAGGTGTTTACAGTAAACGCACCTTCTCAGAGACCGACACACTTCACACATACAGGACAATACAGGCTACGCGCCTTCTCAGAGACCGACACACTTCACACATACAGGACAATACAGGCTACACGCCTTCTCAGAGACCGACACTCTTCACACATACAGGCGATTACAGGCAACGCCCAATCTCAGAGACCGACACACGAGACCACACACACGTCACTCTCTCGCAGCATTCTCAAGACCAACACACTTCACACACACTGGCGTTTACAGGCAATATTTCAGAGACTGACACACGCACAGACGATTACAGTCATTTGCCATTCTGAGCAGTTATCAGTCTTCTTAATGTCTTTTTTTTTTTTTTGACAGTGAACACATGTATCTTATAAACCTTCTCATAGTTACCTGAAACACCAAAAAACCATAAGACTTCAATCAAACAATTCTTGAAAATCATCTCGCAGTGACCGTGTTTCAAGCGGCCAATATGGAAGGAACAATGTTATCACATGGATCTAGACCCCATGGAAAAGGATGATACCATCTCATGCAGGCATTTCTTCACAGACAGTCCTCGGGGCGTTTCTCTTCAGTTCCATAATCTCTGTCACACACAGCCCCCCCCCCCTCCCTCCACCCCTTCTCCAACCTACTGACTTCTGCAAACACATGAAGCAACAGAAAATGAGAATGCAGGGGTCCAAATAGTTTCCTTGTCTGGCTCAACACACACCACACACACTACATACACCACACACGTAACACAAACAACACACACTAAATACACCACACACACAACACAAATAACACACACTAAATACACCACACACACAACACAACACACATACACACACCCTCTCTCTCTCTCTCTCTCACACAGATATGTGTTCAGGCAGTTGAAAGTCTTTGAACAATCTTTTAATTCTCCCTCTAAGGACCTTTTACTTACAGTACTTAATCCAAGGCTTTCAAATCTAATGCACGGAGCAAGTCTAGCAGCCCCGCCAATACACTTTGACATCATGGAAAGCCCAAACGCCAAACTAACAGGGACCTCTGTGTGTGTGTGACCAGACCATTGGCTAAATGCTAACCCTAACCCCAGTTAAAACTAACATTGACTGCAGCAGGCACTTCAGAGCTTGATGACATATTGAGAGATAACTTTTTATCATTGATGGTCCCCATACGCTGCTAGTGAATATTTATTATTTACATTCTAATGCCCTCTTTCACTACAGTTTTTGTTTTTCCATTCACCCGCCCCCGCAAAATACCATCCCGCCCTCCCCTGCTCTCCCTGTTTTCTTCCCTAAATCTTTGCAGTGTAAAGTCCTGGTTTTAATGATGCAGGAATTGTCAGCCTAAGCTTGTTTCCCCGCTACGCATTAGCATGGTTCCTTAAAGAAGTTTAAAAATAAAACACACACACCCACACAACAGGAAAAAAAAAAAATCAGAAAAAAAGTATGCAGACATCACACGCTCTCACTCCAATGTCAGCGTCGGCCAAAACCGTCCACAATGAACAAGTGCACAAATCATGCACACACACACACACACTCGCCCACGTCCCCTCCCTTTCACATGCACATACACACACACACACACACACACACAAAGCACAGTGGAGAGACAATAAATTATGGGCCTCAGATGTATATCAAGTCCCTCTCTGAAATTCTGATGGTACTTGGTAGCGCGGTCTGTGTACCGTCTTTCTGAAGAAATGATACACACTGGTGGAGACTGAAGAGAGACTAGGGCACCACTCAGCTGTCCTGACCATCAATGAGTGAGGCATTCATTTGTGGCTGGCCAACAGGCCCAGGTATATTCCTACACAGACAGAACAAAGGCAGCACACTGCCCACAGGGGTCATGCCAGCCGACACTGCTGCTCACACAGTCAGGCCACCGCACTGTAACACAGTACACCGTAAACACGACACACACACACAGCACCCACCTATATTACCCTCCTCCAATAAACGGATGTCAGGCCGAAATCTGGAGTCGGTTGGAGGCAGCACTGTCATGTGACCGTCCAGCAACTGGTTCAAGGTCATGGCAAATGAGGTGAAAGAAAAATACTGTGGACAAAAAATCAAAGCGGTGGGCTGGTATCACACTTCAATAAGACAACATCATCATCACACAACACTGTAGACGAGAAATCAAGGGTGTGGGTTGGTATTCCGTGTCAATATAAGACCAGCAGTTCATTAAAACAACATCATCATCACCACACAACATTGCAGACAATAAATCAAGAGTACGGGTTTATATCCCATATCAATAAAAGACCCAACAGCATCAACATCACACAACAGTGTGGACAAGAACTTTATAACAGCTGGGTGACATCAAAATAAAATCATACAAATGAACAAGACGATCAATATCTAATGATTCACCATCCAGTCTGCAGGGCTGACCTGAAATCACAGCAAAGGGCAGTTAACACAGGCCACGACAGAAGACTGGAACAGACGTGCAGAAAACAAGACAAAAGACGCAGTAACTCACAGAACGGAGCGCTGAAGCTTCTTCACCACACAACACATAAAGAGACAAGTGCATTCTCCACAGCTACGTCTTCTTCAAAGGTGACACACACCAGACACCATACAGCATCCAGCCGTCCTCCGCAAGGCAATCCCTGCACGCATCACCTTCCCTGGAACTCTCCATAGCAGGTCGTCAAGACACCACTACACGACCACTACCAACACCACATAGCAAACAGCACACACACTTCCTGTCCCCTGAGCCAAGGGACCTCACTCCTCTCCCTCTTTCTTTGACAGACAGCCACAGGTTACTCACAGCAGCCCGAAACGGTCATACACACAAAACTCCACTCCCTTTGTTTGGTACATGGGATTAATCCTTGCCTGTCTCTACAGGGAGTGTCCTCAGGAGTATCAGCCTGCGTACGCAAAAAAAAAAAATGAAAAACAAAAAACTCACAGCAGCAGAATATTTACCCCTCAATTCTTTTGCTTTAGCAGCAGAGAACTGAATCTGATTTCCTCACAAATCAAATTCTCCAATGATTTCCTACCATTCTAATGCAACTGAAATGATCACGGCAAATTCACCTGTTCTCAACCATGTGCATCCGCATAACATGTTTATGAAAAACAGCCATGAATTACACGTTCTGTATGTCTAGGGCACATTACTATGGAGGGGACAGCCCAACAGTCCTCCAGCTGCCATAACCTTCCCTGAAGTGAATCACACACCCATCTGCTCCGGGTGGACAGAAAGACTTTCAAAACCGATAAAAACCTGATCCCACGAGTAATCTGAAGCCTAAACATCAGCTCCACTCTACTAACCATTTGCTTGCAGGCCCCTAAAATAACGCCAGGAGCAGCGACTGAAAAGAAAAGTGAAATGACGGAGCCTGTTCCTCACCTTTGAGGAATGTGGAGGCCTGGGCACAGCCTTCCACAAACACTGCTGGGAGGGAAGGCCCAAAGCGTAACTGCCGATAGGGTTCGTGGGCTGGGCGTCCTCCAAGTCCTCCTCTCCCGACGTCCCATTCTGTCGACATGCAGCCCACTGCCACGTTAGTAGCTGTTAGCTGTAGCGTCAATCAACACACAACACACACATACGCATACACACATGCATGTGTCACACACACACACACACACACACACACACACACACACACACACACACACCTACACTAGTAAAGACAGACAGTCACTATTCTGCTGTCATTATACATGCAGCTCTTCCTATCAACAGCCAAATCACCTTTCTTTCTCTTGCTTGACACAACACAGAACAGATTCTCTCATAGGCCTGGTTCATGACCTTCACCTTCATGCTTTTAACAAATGACCTTTGACATGAGCGAATCCTGCAATGACATGGGCCCTGCATGGTGGTGTGGAGAGTCCTGGCGATACTGACCTTGGTGAAGGAGTTGGAGGGGGAGGGGCCATGTGAGGGGGGTTTCTGGCTGCTCTCGTACTCCTCCACATCTGCCGCGTACAGACCCAGCACCCAGTTGCCGTACAGAGCCTTCAGCTTCATCTTTCTGGGTAACACACCATCCGCACCATGTCACCGTTAGCCCATCGAACCTGAATCCGGTTCATAATGTTATCAGCACCGAGAATCTGTTTGTAAACAGCGTGTCCACACTGAAAAGTCAAAGTTCACTAAGTCAAAAAACTTTCCTCCATTTTGTCTATTTCTACCTGCAGCTTGTCATTAGGTTTCGGTCATTTTCCATGTCTGGTTCCTATCACGATGAGAGATGGAAACACATCGATGCAAATAAATGACACATGTCACAACACGACAGAGAATACATTTCTTGCAGAGAGAGAGTTGTGTGAACTGTGCAGGGGTGACTCACTTGGGACCGTAGATGAAACCCTCCACGCGATGCAGGTCTTTGCCAAAAACCACCCGCACTGTTTGAAGTTGAGAGCACAGCTCTCATCTTGTTCTGGTGGTTGGTGATTTCCATGGTGCCCGACTGCACACACACCCACCCACACACACACACACACACACACACACGCACACACACACACACACACACACACACACACACACACACACGCACCCAACACACACACACACAGGGATTACACATCACATATCCTGGGGGAATATACATCACACACACTTCTGGGGATATGCATCACACAAACACACCCCTCAAGGGATATACATCACACCCCTCAAGGGATATACATCACACACACCTCAAGGGATATACATCACACACCTCAAGAGATACATCACACCCCTCAAGGGATATACATCACACACCTCAAGAGATATTCATAAAACACCCCTCAAGGGATATACATCACACACCTCAAGGGATATACATCACACACACCTTAGGGGATATACATCACACACACCCCTCAAGGGATATACATCACACACACACCTCAGGGGATATACATCACACACACCCCTCAAGGGATATACATCACACACACACCTCAAGGGATATACATCACACACCCCTCAAAGGGATACACATCACACACCTCAAGGGATATACATCACACACGCCCCTCAAGGGATATACATCACACACACCCCTCAAGGGATATACATCACACACACACCTCAAGGGATATACATCACACACCTCAAGGGATATACATCACACACACCTTAGGGGATATACATCACACACACCCCTCAAGGGATATACATCACACACACACCTCAAGGGATATACAGCACACGGCTCAAGGGATATACACCACACACACACCTCAAGGGATACAAATCACACACCTCAAAGGATACACATCACACACATCAAGGGATATACATCACACACACACCTCAAGAGATATACATCACACGCCTCAAGGATATACACCACACACTGACACCTCAGGGATACACATCACACACCTCAAAGATACACATCACACCCCTCAAGGGATATACATCACACACCCCTCACAGGGATGACATCACACATACTTAAGGGATGTACATCACACACACCTCCATGGATATGCATCTCACACACATCAGGAGATAGATATGACTGACACATCAGGAGGGAGACATCACTGACACATCAGGAGATAGATATGACTGACACATCAGGAGATAGACATGACTGACACATCAGGAGATAGACGTGACTGACACAGAGAGAGACATGACTGACACATCAGGAGATAGACATGACTGACACAGACACAGACATGCCTGACACATCAGGAGATAGACATTACTGACACATCAGGATAGATATGTCTGACACAGATAGACATGACATACACATCAGGAGAGAGACATGACTGACACATCAGGAGATAGACATGACTGACACATCAGGAGATAGACATGACTGACACACAAAGACATGACTGACACATCAGGAGATAGACATGACTGACACATCAGGAGATAGACATGACTGACACATCAGGAGATAGACATGACTGACACATCAGGAGATAGACATGACTGACACACAGGAAAGACATGACTGACACATCAGGAGATAGACATGACTGACACACACAAGACATGACATGACTGACACATCAGGAGATAAATGTGACTGACACATCAGGAGATAGAAATGACTGACACATCAGGAAATAGACATGACTGACACATCAGGAAATAGACATGACTGACACATCAGGAAATGGACATGACTGACACAGATAGACATGACTGACACATCAGGATAGACATGACTGACACATCAGGAGATGGACATGACTGACACAGATCAGAGAGACTGACTGACACATCAGGAGATAAACATTGACTGACACATCAGATAGACATGACTGACACATCAGGAGATAGACATGACTGACACATCAGGAGATAAACATGACTGACACATCAGATAGACATGACTGACACACACACAGACAGACATGACTGACACATCAGGAGACAGACATGACTGACACATCAGGAGATAAACATGACTGATACATCAGATAGACATGACTGACACAGATAGACATGACTGACACATCAGGAGACAGACGTGACTGACAAATCAGGAGACCGAGATCACAGACACATCAGGAGATAGACATGACTGACACAGATAGACATGACTGACAAATCAGGAGACAGAGATCACTGACATATCATGGGATAGACATGACCGACACATCAGGAGATAGACGTGACTGACACATCAGGAGACAGCTTCTACATTAAACACACACACACACACAAATTCAGGACGGTTGGCAGCTACAGTTTCTGGAAGGACAACACAACACAAGGCCACATGCTACAGAGTTCATGAATAAACCATAATATATGAGAAGATGATATAACACACAACCTGTTTGGTTACTAACACTCACATGTTCCACCCAGAGTTTTCCCACGATGACATTGTGAACACAGCAGTTGACATTCTGCCAGGTGTAGACTTCATTGTACCTGAAACCAGAGCACACCCCAGCCCCCTGTACTCCAGCCGCTCACAGAAAACGTTCTCTTCATGACAGCGCCAAATGGCCACCCAGCCTGCTGCTCTTGACATGGCTAGTTACTGACTCTATCTCACCATCCGTCCCTGGACCAAAGACTGGTGACCGTTGAAGATAATGCAGATTACAACGTCACAGGCTCAAAAACTGTCAGTACAACAGATCCTAAGAACATTTGCATGCATCTTTTCGTAACGTTTCATATATCACTCCACAGTTTTGTGCCAAGGCTTAATCCACTAACCCCCACCCCCCCCATCCCACCCATCCTGCCCGCTTCACACACACACACACACTCTTTGTCTCTAGCCCACTTCTCCCCCAAAGCCCTGGCTGTAAATTCTGGACATGCTGTCTGTGCAGTTCTGTGTCTGCTCATATGACCATGTTTAACCACCAGATGTCATTTATATCATTTTAAAATCTCTTAATACTATAACCAGGTGTTTGTCTAAAACTCAGATCATGATTTTTATTTTCCTTAAACATGATTTTGCTCTAACACATTTCAAAATCACCTACAGTTTGTAAAAAAAAAAAAACAAGCACAAAAAACCCCATGAAATTCAAAGCACAAAATGCTTATTTACATTTAACTGTTGCTCAAAATATGAAACGATCAAATTACTCAATTTCTGCTACTCTAAATACTTTCTTTTTTTTTTTTTTAATCTAATTTTCAAATTTCTCGTGCGTCTTAACTTCTAAGTCTTCATAACTTGATCCCCAACATATCCCCAGACAAAATCTAAACCTATAAAATATAGGACCCAAATCAGGCATGACATGAAAGCAAAAATCATGCAAAACAACATAAACAAATAAATAATTAACCCGTTGACTGCCCTGGCACAAACGGCGTTCAAGGTGGTTTCGGGAAAGCTGTGTGCCCTTGCACGAACCGCGTTCGAGGTAATTTCATCATCAAAATTCGGCGATTTAAAAAAGGGAGGCAAGGAAGGAAAAATGTTTTAAAACGGTTGTAGGGACCCTAAAGGACGGTTTCTTCCCTTTCACGGGTCGCTGACTGACCGCTCTCGCGTCCGCTCGGACGATAACTTCGGGCAAAGTTCGGCTGAGTCATTTTCGGTTCAAGATGGCGAGTCGAGCAGGCAGTTCGATCAGGCGCGTGCCGTTTTCAAACGATCTAATGGCTCTTGAAGTGCTTCAAGAAGTTATCCGAGACCGTGAAAACGATGACGAAGACTTCAGAGAAGTGGAACGAAGCGATTCGGAGGAGGAATAAAGCGATCACAATCAACACACCACCCTTTTGCTATCGGAGATTGGTATTGATGACGAAGCTGATTCCCGACTTCAAACCGAGCGATACCGGCGCAAGTGGGCCTGAATCGGAGAGAAAACGAGCCGATTCCGTCTATGTCGACTGCCTTCCTCCCTCCTTTCGTGAGAAGAGAGAGAGAGAGAGCGAGTTGGTGTTTGTGAGACATGGCATGAGAGTGAGATAGAGGTGAGGGTTCATTGTGTGTGTGTGTGTGTGTGTGTGTGTTGTGTGTTGTGTGTGTGTGTGTGTAGTGTTTGTGCATGGGTGTGTGTATGTGTGGTGCTTTTGCAATGGGGTGCTCTGTGTGTGTGTGTGTGTTTGGTGTGTGTTTTGTGTGTGGTGTTTGTGTGTGTGTTGTGTGTACTTATGTGTGTGTGTGGTGTGTGTGTGTGTGTGTGTGTGGGTTGCTTTTGAATATGGTGCTTGTGCACAGTGTGTGTGTGTGTGTGTGTGTGTGTGTGTGTGTGTGTGTGTGTGTGTGTGTGTGTGTGTGTGTACCCAAATGTTATGTCAGTCAACTATAACTTGCATTTATTGGCAGTATGTGGGATCCTGATCCTTCTGTCCGTACCGGTTCTGTGGTGTGGGTAATTCTCTGCGACACCGGTTTATTTTTCAGTTGTTAGGGTGTGCTTTCATCATCTCTGTGCCTTTTGTAGCTCAGTCCTATCTTTAGCAGGTCTCTTTTTTCCTTTTTTTTCGGTTTTTCCTTTTTCTTCTTTTTTTTGGTGTGGTTTGGTGGTTTGCAATGTTTTACTTATTTACCTTCTGTGGTGAGGACTTTTTATCAATCACACTTATTTCATGATTGAACCAAACCACATGTGTGAAAGAAACTGACAATAACTGGAAGTTCCACACACTTTGTGTTGTTATTGTTAGTTCATCTCTGCTAAACAGACCCATTCCCAGGAGGGCTTGCAAGTTTGGCAGACTGATGCTGTGGATAAATGTGCAGTTCCCCTCTTCTTTCCCGCGTTACCTGGGCTGGAAGTGCCCCTATGATATGGGTTGCTAAACATTTTATGCATTGGTCAAGCTTTATTGTGAATACAGATGTTTTGTCCTGAATTCACAGGATACTAACACCGGTTTTTTGTTGTATTTCGTTGTGTTTTTGTGCAATAGTTTTGTTTAATGCTCTGAAGTGTCTGTTTTTGTCAACAACAGTCATCATTATGTGTATTGTTGGTCTACCGACATTACAACAAAATCAAACTATTGTGATGTCTGGCTGTAGCCAAGGATATAACAAGAAATTTCCCAAGTATCTAAGATATATGTCAAAATTGAAGAGCAGGTGGGCATATTCAGTGATCCTACCTAGGAAAACATAATTGTGTCCCTTTGACCTGGATTGTACTGTATCCCCAGAAATGCATAAATTTATCATATAAACTCAAACATTGTGGTTTGTAAATTCACTACCCAATATTTACACGGTGTTCAGTAAACACTAAAACCACTTTTAACTGGTTTGGTATGTTTTTTTGTTTTGCTGCCTGTGGGTTTTTGTATATACTTGAAAAATATGATTAAAAAAAAAAAGTTGAATTATAAGAATATTTATTATACTCATCAATGAACAAAATCAATATTATTTGCAGATATTATAGCCCTGGGTATAAGAAAAAAATCCAAAAATCTAAGAGATATCTGTACAAATAAATGTGCCCTGATCAAATTAGTGAACCTACCGCAAAAAGTCAATTTTTGCTCCGGCACACAGAAGTACAAAACTGATACAATAGTGGCATCAAGGGTTTAATGAAAAAAAAAAACATTCGTTAGTCTTAGCCAGTAAATGTACAGATGGTTTCAGATCAGCCAATCGAGCGCAGCTTTTACAGCAATATTGGCTGGTTGTCAATGGGCCAGACAAGTAGATCACAGTTGGTCATTACAGCTGTATTCATTTTCATAACGTCCTCTTTCCTCCCCCCTTTTAACACTCACTGATCTGTTGGGATTCAGTGTTATGGGGAAAGCAGAGCTGCAAATTTCTGACTCGAGAAAGAAATATATGTTCACAAGTGAAAAAAGACGACCAAAGATGAACCATGGGCAAAATGTAGATGAAATGAAAAAGTTGGTGAGACTGAACAACGGCTTTCTGTAAGACGCAGAGCAAAACAACACCTGCTTCTGTTTGTCGAACATTATTTCAGCTAAAAAACAAAAAAGAAAAGAAAAAAAAAAAGGACCTTAACACGAAGAAGAAGACGTTCACTATGTCATGTGTGTGTGTGTGTGTTTGTGTGTGTAGTGTTTGTGTGTGTGTGTGTGTGTTTGTTGTGTGTGTGTGTGGTGTGTGTGGTGTGTGCGCGCATACCTGTATGTGTGTGTGTGGGTGTGCCTGCTCACGCATACGCACATGCATGTGGTACACTTGTGTGGGTGTGTGTTTGTGTGTGTGTGTGTGTGTGTGTTGGTGGTGTGTTACAGTACTGGTGTAACGTGTGTGTGTGTATGTGTGTGGTGTGTGTGTGTGGTGTGTTTGTTTGTGAGTACTTGTTACTGTTTGGAGTGTGTGATAGAGTGTGTGAGTGTGGTTTGTTGGTGGAGTACAGAGAAGAGAGAGAGAGAGAGAGAGAGATGTAGATGTGGGCCGTGTGTGGGGTCGGAGGGGACGAAGCAGGGATTGGAGAAGAAACACCCCGGCTTGAAGTGTCACGAGAATAGGTTTGTGCAATGAACCATTGTGATTGGAACCTCATCAGCTGTCTGTAGTGTGTGCAATGAACCACTGTGATTGGAACCTCATCAGCTGTCCAGTAGTGTGTGCAATGAACCCCTGTGGAATTGGAACCTCATCAGCTGTCTGTAGTGTGTCAATGAACCACTGTGATTGGCAACCTCTCATCAGCTGTCTGTAGTGTGTGCAATGAACCACTGTGATTGGAACCTCATCAGCTGTCTGTAGGTTGTGCATGAACCACTGTGATTGGGAACCTCATCAGCTGTCGTAGTGTTTGCAATGAACACTGTGATTGGAACCTCATCAGCTGTCTGTAGTGTGTGCAATGAACCACTGTGATTGGAACCTCATCTGCTGTGTCAATGTTGTGCAAGGACCGCTGATGATTGGAACCTCATCAGCTGTCTGTAGTGTGTGCAATGAACCGCTGTGATTGGAACCTCATCAGCTGTCAGTAGTGTGTGCAATGAACCGCTGTGATAGTGAACCTCATCAGCTGTCAAGTAGTGTGTGCAATGAACCGCTGGTGATTGGAACCTCATCAGCTGTTGTCAATAGTGTGTGCAATGAACCGCTGTGATTGGAACCTCATCAGGCTGTCAGTAGTGTGGTGCAATGAAACCGCTGTGATTGGAACCTCATCAGCTGTCAGTAGTGTGTGCAATGAACCGCTGTGATTGGAACCATCAATCAGCTGTCCGTAGTGTGTTGCAATGAACCGACTGTGATTGGAACCTCATCAGCTGTCTAGTAGTGTGTGCAATGAACCGCTGTGATTGGAACCTCTCAGCTGCAGGTAGTGTGTGCATGACCCACTGTGATTGGAACCTCATCAGCTGTCAGTAGTGTGTGCAATGAACCGCTGTGATTGGAACCTCATCAGCTGTCAGTAGTATGTGGCAGTGAACCGCTGTGATTGGAACCTCATCAGTCTCGGTCAGTGTGTGCATGAACCGCTGTGATTGGAACCTCATCAGCTGTCAGTAGTGTGTGCAAGGAACTGCTGTGATTGGAACCTCATCAGCCTGTCAGAGCTGCTGGTTCCCCCTGCCCACTTCCGATCAGCTGAAAATAAAAAAAAAAAAAAGTCATCAAGATGGAGACAGTCAAATGCCGTTACACTCCCCTCACCCCTACTGGCTGTAAAAAAAAAAAAAAACTTTCGACGACACAAGCAGGCAGCAGCAGCATGTTTGTACTCTCACACTTTATGAGATTTAGCATTTCCATGAATTTTTCGTGATTTTTCGTAACAGTCTGCGCATTATATCGAATACTAATATTTTTGTGATGACGTGTCCCGTTTCAGGCTGGCACCTGTTTGGCGTTTCTGCCCCCCACTCCCTTCTCCTGTTTTCCTTTGTTCTGGTCAACCTTTTCAATCATCGTTTATCCCTTGCACAGAATTTGTCAGTACTTTACACACTGTTCTATCAAGAATTCCTTTCCATGTACCACCGCTCATCAAGCAATTCTCTTTCCTTATACACAGGTCATCAAGCAATTCTTTCCTACACACTGTCATCGAGTAATTTTCTTTCCCTACACTGTTCATCAGGTCATTTTCTTTCCATTTACACTGTTCATTCAAGTAATTTTTTCCATGACACTGTTTCATCTAGTAATTTTCTCTCCACATGCACTGTTTTATCAAGTAATTTTCTTTCATACATACTGTTCATTTTAGTTTTTTTCTTCACTGTTCATCAAGTAAGTTTCTTTCCATATGCACTGTTCATCAAGTTATTTTTCTTTCCATATACAGTGTTCATCTAGTAATTTTTCTTTTCCTATATCCTGTTCATCAAGTAATTTTTATTTCCATTTGCACTGTTCATCTAGTAATGTTTTTCTTTCCCTATGTACTGTTCATCAAGTAATTTTTTGCTTCCATAATACACTGTTCAGTTAATTTTCCTTTCCCTTTACACTGTTCATCAAGGAATTTTTCTTTCCATATACACTGTTCATTTAATTTTCTTTCCTCTAACACTTTTCATCACGCAATTTTTCTTTCTGTACACTGTTCACCATGTAATTTTCTTTCCCGATACACGGTTCAGTTAGTGGATTTTCTTTCTATATCTTCTCACCAAAGGCCCTCCCCTTAAAAACCTCAACCACCTTTTCATATTTTTTTTTTCTGATTCAAGTTTTTAGGCCCTTTTTCCAAGGTTCATATGGGAGTAGATGGCAATAACAGCCTCACAACCTTGCCCTTGGTGCTCATCCTCAACAACCTTGCCCTTGTGGCTTTCCTGAACAACCGTGCCCTTGGGTGCTCAGCCTCAACAACCTTGCCCTTGATGCTCATCCTCAACAACCGTGCCCTTGGATGCTTATCCTCAACAACCTTGCCTTGGTGCTCATCCACAACAACCTTGCCCTTGATGCTTATCCTCAACAACCCTGCCCTTGATGCTTATCCTCAGACAACCCTGCCCTTGATGCTTATCCTCAACAACCTGCCCTTGGTGCTCATCCTCAACAACCCTGCCCTTGGTGCTTATCCTCAACACACCTTGCCCTTGATGCTTTAGCCTCACCACCTTTGCCCTCGATGCTCAAGGGACGTTCATAACATGCTTCATTTCTAAAGTCTTCTCCTCATTTACATGCTTACGCATGACAAACTTGAATCTTTCACCGTCCCCTCCAGTCAAAAAAAAGAGCCCACTTACTTGGGAAGGAGACAGGATGGTGCCTTTAGTAGTGACCTGTCCCCTCCAGCAAATAAAAATAAAGCCACTTACTTTGGTAGGGAGAGACTGATGGTGCCTTTCGGGGTGAACCTCCACAGACATTCCCCCAGAATCGCAGCTTGGGCATCACGGAGCCGTTCAGGACGTAACTTCACCTTCCGTGTGGAAGGCACTGACTGAGGGTGGTGGCCTCACTTGCTCCGATATCATGCGGAAACCAATGTCAGGTCTGGTGAAATGACAACAGAAATCTTCAAGTTTATACCCCAGTGTGTTGACTACAGGTCTGCCGAAATGACAACACAAAATCTTCGGGTTTTACACCGAGTGGAACTGACTGAGTGAAGGTGAGCTGAAATGTGTTTGGCATGTAAACAATCCTTGCCTTACTAATTCTCATGAAAAAAACAAAAAAACAACTGAGTGTGAGGCAAGAAACATGTCAGCCACAGCAGTCAACAATAAGCAAGCGTTTCGCCTTCAAGGAAAACAATGACAAGCCCTGACCCCTGACTGATGCTGCTTGCAGGACCATTCACCTACCCTGATGCTGACAACAGGCACACACACAACACCATCAAAGAAAGTTCATTCAACAGGGCTCTTAATCAAAAACATGAACAGACACAAAATTGAAAAATAAAAACATCCACCACCCCGGCTGGACCTAATTTCGAAATTCAATATACACCAAGGATGTCTATAAGTCACCACAAAAACGGACACTTTTCTGTATCTTTACTCTTATTTCAAGTATGCGCTGTCCTGCCGTGATCAATTAAACAAGAATTTTACCCTTCACACACGCTACTGCTGGTGGGTCCCCAAACAACTCAAAACATCAGAACCACTTTCCTGTAGTTTGACTGAATCCACACTGAAAGCTGAATTCGCTTGTAACTACCAACAAATCTTTTTTCTCTTTCCTTATTTCTTTTTTTGTTTGCGTGTGTGTTTGTTCATTTGAATTCTTTTCTTCTGGGAACACAACTGAAATTTCAGAATTTCATGGAACCCAATTCAATTCTCACGGACTCACAAAGGCCTGAAAATGGGTCCTCCATTTCTTCACCTTTTCCAAAGCTTTGAAGACTGTACGCACCTTGTTAGAGATGGCTTAGACACACCCAGTAAATGATAAACATTGCGGGTAACCTCTGTCCCCCTTGTGAAACTATACATGCCCATATTTTCCTTACGGATGCTGCTTGAAGTTCTTATTCACTCAGTACACAACAGAAAAGAGGCACTTGGGGTGGCAAGCTACATGCAGATAACTCTGAAACTGGGACTGAAATGGGCATCTTTCTTGAAAACTAGAAGCACAGGTCAAATAACTACACACACCCAACAGTCTGAATCACTAATATCAGGGACTAACATCAAAAGAAGAGCTGGAAGGACTTCCACTATACTTTAATCGAACTGGCTGGGTTAGTGTCCATGGTGACTGACTAAGTAGGTGGCCCAGTAACAGTGGCAGTTATCGGCATGAATGTCACCATAATCTGGTACACTTATTTGCAATGAATAACCTCACAGACTTGTCTAATTATAGCTTCCGCCACGCAATTATGATTCCTGTCTCCCCATCTGCATACAAAATGTTGCCTATAAAACAGAACATTTGGATTCACTCAGTCAAACATTGTTTTCTAACCCCCCCCACTCCCTCTCCCCACAACTTGCTTCTTGTGAAAGTGAACCACTGAATTCAGTACACCGTACTGTCAAACTGAAAAAAAAAATCAGGTGACTGCATCAAGAGTAACAAAACTAGAGACTGACCAGGATGGTGAAGAAGCCATACACAGACCTGTTTAGCCCAAATTTGTGTACCTGTAATATTTCAGACAAAAACCTGTAATTTGAATAAAAAAAAAAAAAATCACGCAATCTTCATAATCACTATACTTCGCAACTTTTTGAAGATTTGGAAGTGTAAGACCTCTTTGTCGCCCTCCTTTGACAAGGTAAAAGGCAGGTTGGGAAATTCTTTTTACTGCTTTTGACCAGAACAGTAGCAGACAAATTTCGCGTTAACAATTTTCTTTCTTTGATTTTTTTTTTCCCGTAATTTTCTGGAGGGCCGTGATTTCCTGTAATTTTCGATTTTTTTTACACAAAATTACGGCAAAATCGTACTGGTAAGCAGGTCTGCATACAGACTTCAGTGGGGAACTGTGAATGCGGAACGATGTTTGCGAAAAGTGAGGCGACTGCTGGTGGACATGTACACAAATTCAAAATGATATTTGAAAAAAACTCCACCCGATAACAAGGACAAAACGAATTACAAACGGTTTTTCATTTAACGCCCATCGTGCGCTGAATCTGACAAGATAAGTAACTGCTCGTTCTTCATTTTCGTTGGCCTGAGCATTGTTTTATCTTGTCTGAAGAAGACCTAGGCGTTGAAAGCATGTCGTGTTTTGTCTTGTACTACTTCGTTTTTCTATATTATCTGGTGGCTTTCTTTCAAATACCTTCTAATTTTTCTTTCCTAGAAAGTTGTATTCCAAAATCTTGAAAAGGCAAGATTCAGATTCAAGGCTTTGACTGGTTACTTCTGGTTCAAATCTAGTAAAAATTTCTGCCACTGACTTCGGAGGTCAACAACAATTCTGATTTCATTTGAGTACGATGACAGGAAGGGCAGACTCCCAAACAGAACAGATCCATAAAAGGTCTATATAACACATGCTTCTTTTGAATGGATTCCTCTGTCTGATAAGTCAAAATCTGATGTCAGAGTGAGTCAGAAGGAAAATAAAGACATCAACAGCCAGCTGTCAGCAGCACTCACAAACCGACACATGACTTTCAGTGCAGCCTTAAAATTCTGTATTTTTAGTGCTGATCAATTCTTTGTGCCATACACTGTGTAGTCTTTCCCCTTTCTTTTCTGATTCTCTTTTCCTAGTTCTGTACATCTTCAAACTGAACCATACACAGACTATATTCCCAGGTAAGCAGTATCCACCAATCTCAGGAGACCACCCTTCCAGGCAAAAGAAAAAACTCCAATGTGTATAAACCTGAACAGGCATGGAACCCTATGCCAGAAATCAAAAGGAATGCTGAAACTATTGTTTAAACTGAAGAAAGTATGGACCAATGATGACATTAAACTTATGATGATAACAGAACAAGGCTAAGATTAAGAGTGCTGTGGGTTTCAAAGAAAATGAGAGGAGGGGGTGGGGGTGAGGGGGGTGGGGGGGTGAGAGGGGTGCTGGGAAGGGAGACACAGAGAGAGGGAGAGAGAATCTCACATTTAAAACAGAATGAAAAAAAAAAGTGGTCCGAAGTATGCAGTACTCTGATTCATAGATTTACAACACTTTGTTTCGGCTTTTACACTACACAAACCAGTCACAATCAACAGTGCATAGAGATCATTTCTCCAGACTAGACCACTGGATCCCTACTGATTTCCAAGCTGCTACAGAAAGACACAAAAGAGACAGAACAAAAGATGCTGCTGACCAACTCTGTCACTTGGTATTCTTTCCTCCAGTCAGCCCCAACCAACTGTCACTCAGTATTCCCTGTTCCCCTCTATCAGCCGACCAACTGTCACTCAGTATTCCCTGTTCCCCTCTATCAGCCGACCAACTCTGTCACTCAGTATTATGTCACTTGGTATTCCTTCCTCCAGTCAGCCGACCAACTGTCACTCAGTATTCCCTGTTCCCCTCTATTAGCCGACCAACTCTGTCACTCAGTATTATGTCACTTGGTATTCCTTCCTCCAGTCAGCCGACCAACTGTCACTCAGTATTCCCTGTTCCCCTCTATCAGCCGACCAACTCTGTCACTCAGTATTAGTATTCCCCTGTTCCCCTCTATCAGCCGACCAACTCTGTCACTCAGTATTCCCTGTTCCCCTCTATCAGCCGACCAACTGTCACTTAGTATTCCCTCCTCCACTCCTGTCAGCCGATCAACTCTGTCACTCAGTATTCCCTGTTCCACTCCTGTCAGCCGACCAACTCTGTCACTTAGTATTCCCTCCTCCACTCCTGTCCGCCGACCAACTCTGTCACTTAGTATTCCCTGTTCCCCTCTATCAGCTGACCAACTGTAACTTAGTATTCCCTGTTCCACTCCTGTCAGCCGACCAACTCTGTCACTCAGTATTAGTATTCCCTGTTCCCCTCTATATCAACCGACCAACTCTGTCACTTAGTATTCCCTGTTCCCCTCCTGTCAGCCGACCAACTGTCACTTAGTATTCCCTGTTCCCCTCCTGTCAGCCGACCAACTGTCACTTAGTATTCCCTGTTCCCCTCCTGTCAGCCGACCAACTGTCACTTAGTATTCCCTCCTCCACTCCTGTCAGCCGACCAACTCTGTCACTCAGTATTCCCTGTTCCCCTCTATCAGCCGACCAACTGTCACTTAGTATTCCCTGTTCCCCTCTATCAGCCGACCAACTGTGACTTAGTATTCCCTGTTCCACTCCTGTCAGCCGACCAACTGTCACTTAGTATTCCTGTTTCCACTCTATCAGCATACCAACTCTGTCACTCAGTATTCCCTGTTCCACTCTATCAGCATACCAACTCTGTCACTCAGTATTCCCTGTTCCACTCTATCAGCATACCAACTCTTGTCACTATTCCCTGTTCCACTCCTGTCAAGTCAAAACTAGCTCTAATGTCGAGGGCTAGCTGGGGTACAAAGAAGGAGAGGGCGGGAGTGGGGAGATAATTACAAAACCCTGTGGTATACCTCATTGTTACGATTCTTGACGAGTTATGCGCATCTGCTGTGTGCATAGCCAGAGACTCATATCTCTCTCTCTCTCTCTCTCCATTTCGTTACCTAATCATGCTCCAGATAAAATACACAAGGGGGAAAATGTACAATGTAAAAAAAAAAAAAAAAATGAAACATTGAAAGGTAGGGGTCAAAAGGCCACTTAGACCCCTGGCCAGAACTGGAACTGCACCTCTACAGGGGGAATAGGGATGTGTTGGGCGCCCCCCCTCTCCAAGACCTCCTCCCCCCCCCCCCCTCTACAAAAGAAGCTGGAGGGTATTTGATAACTGAAAGTGAAATAGAACTAAAGGCATTTAAAAAACCCAAATGACTGGACAACTGTGAACATCAAAGGCAAGAAAAGGTAATTCAAATGAATCAAGTTTGTATCAAAACTCTGCTCTCAATGCTGCAGACAGGTGTGACCAGTATGAGCCTGCCTGACGCAACTATTCAGCCTCCAAAGTTTCCACCCATGCAGCACCGTCACTCTGTGTGGCAAGTTGTTCTCCGCCTCCACCACCGATTCATCACTGGGTTTGGATGACTTGTCTTGTTGTTTTTTGTTTTGTTACTGCAAAAAGACATAGAGAATAGCCTCAGCAACAGAACAGCACCAGGAGAGAAGAGAACAGAAGGTGAGCGAACTGAGACCGGTGAAGTGTGGCAGACCCCGAACCTTCCCCAGACTGTCAGAGCACCACCATCCCAGGCCCTCCTCTTGCCTGCTAAGACTCCGTCCTGCTCAGCTGGCTTTCTAGGTGGACTGAATCCAGGAGGTGTCAGCAATCACTCCTGCACAAGTAAGCCATCGTTCTCTCCCCTGGAGAAACAACAGCATGCTGTTTTAATTCCACACTCCCCTGACCCTGTTCCAACCCAATCTCCGCTCACTCTGTGCCACTCCAACACTGTCGTTTGACTGTGACGGTGGTAGTGCCACCCACCTTCCCCACCTGGCTGCTGACGGGGGTGTGACTTGACCACTCCACGCCAGTCGGGGGGGGGGGGGGGGGGGGGGGGGGGGGGGGTCAGCTTACCTGTCCAGCTCAAAGGTTTCTCCCAGCAGAGGGTTGAAGGGCTTTCCGATTGCGTTCCCAGTTGGAGGAGATGGAGGAGACGGCGAAGGCAGCCACATACTGCAAACAGACCACAAAACCCATCCACCAATGAACCATTGTTTACAGTCAGTTGCAAAGTGAGGCGACTGCAGGCGGAAATCTAAAAAAATCTTAACCAGTGTTTAAAAATTAACTCCGTCGAACGACATGGACAGGCGAATCACGAGACAAAACACAACATGTTTTGAACTCATAGGTCTTCCTCAGGCAAGGTAAGCAACACTCTGGACAACCAAAATGAGAACGAACTTTTGTTGTCTTGAGTGTTATCTTGCCTGAAGAAGACCTACGAGGTCGAAACGCATCCCGTTTTGTCTTGTGATTCGTCTGGCCATGTTTGTTTGGCGGAGTTATTTTAAACATGTTTTAAGACGGATTGTTTGCAGTGTTTACAGCTTATACTATCTATTAACACACCACCATTTACAGTGTTTACAGTTTACAGCCCAACCAGCCGTACACAGCTTCTTCAAGGATGTCCACCCCATACCACAGGTCGTGGCAGAAAGGTGGAAGCGCTGCTCTTCAGGGCTGTCCACCCCCATACCACAGGTCATGGCAGAAAGGTGGAAGCGCTGCTCTTCAGGGCTGTCCACCCCATACCACAGGTCGTGGCAGAAAGGGGGAAACGCTGCTCTTCAGGCTGTCCACCCCATACCACAGGTCGTGGCAGAAGGGGAAAACGCTGCTCTTCAGGGCTGTCCACCCCATACCACAGGTCGTGGCAGAAAGGGGGAAACGCTGCTCTTCAGGGCTGTCCACCCCATACCACAGGTCGTGGCAGAAAGGGGAAGAGCAGCTCTTCAGGGCTGTCCATCCCATACCACAGGTCGTGGGAGAAAGGGGAAGCACTGCTTGGTCAGCGTGGCTTCAGAATGCCACCCACACACGTGCACCACACAGAGAGAACAGGCTGGGTGTTTCTGGAGTAGCAGGTGACCGACCATGTGTTTTCTTGCAGCGCGTGTAGAAACACTCTTGGCATAGTATTGCATTGGTGTGTGCTCAACGATTTAGCAACACACATATCCTTAAAATGGAAGGGGAATGGGGGGGGGGGGGGGGGGGGGGGGGGGGAGGTAGAGAAGGGACTATGAGGCATCCTGCCAATAGTATTGTGAGCTGTCATGTCAGTAGCAACAAGTATGAAGATGTTCTTTTCACAGACTATCAACAGCAACAACAAAAATGCCAACGTAAACCCAAACAATGCTGCGATTTGTTCCCGACATTTTCCCTCGCTGCTTTCATGCTGGAGATAGCCCAAGGGTACTGAGTGAGACAGTACAAGTGTTCATGCTAATCAAACAAATCCATTCAAGGAGGTGGCTTGAAGCATTTTGTTGCAGAGTATGCAATGTGGGCACAGCAGCAGCTGATTTACACAGGAGTCTGCTTATAGGATGACATAATATTGTGCTTGTTTTAGTGTTTTTTAATGATTGAGAAGTGAACTAGGCTTCTCTCACACACACACAAACACTCACACTGTGATTTGTTTTGTTTTGACAAGATGTTCATCTCTCTCTCTCTCTCTCTCTCTCTCTCTCACACACACACACACACACACACACACACACACACAGAGTGACACTCACACTGTATTTGTTTTGTTTTGACAAGATTGTGTTCATCTCTCTCTCCTCTCTCCTCTCTCTCTCTCTCTCTCACACACCACACACACACACACACACACAGATTGTTCATCCTCTCTCTCTCTCTCTCTCTCTCTCTCTCTCTCTCTCTCCCCTCACCACACACACACACATACACACACACACAGAGTGACTGAAACCAGTTCATGGTCAGATTAACCTTTGTACTGACACTAAGCATCAACAATGATGAGGTGTAAACAAATTGTTGTGAAAAATAAAAACAATTCAATGGCTGGTAAAAAGACAATATTTAAGTCACTGTGATTTCATACACTATAAAATATACTGCAATTATATATCTCATGTGCTCTCTCTCTCTCTCTCTCTTGCAAATTTCACTTATGCAAGTTAGTGCTCACTGATGTTGATGTCAAGCACCCTGTTATATGTGATGCTTCTTGTTACAGTGAGAGAGAGAGAGAGAGAGAGAGAGAGAGAGAGAGAGAGAGGGAGAGAAGAGAGAGAGAGAGAGACACAGACAGACAGACAGACAGGACCGCTGACAGAGAGAGAGAGAGCGAAAGTGACAAGTGTGTGTGTGTGTGTGGTTGTGTGTGTGTGTGCATGTTTGTGTGTTTGTGAGTATCTTGTGTGTCAGTGTGTGTGTTTGTGTGTGTGGAGGGGGGGGGGGGGAGAGAGAGAGAGAGATGAACAATCTTGTTAACAACGAAAGAA
>JADBJO010007006.1:0-2500 GCA_016801955.1 Conus betulinus
AAGGACAACTATACATCAATCCAAACATCACTAAGCAGATCAAAGTGGAAAACAAATATGGTTGTATTCTTAACTTACAAATATTTTGCTCCCCTCAGCAAGACGCTGGTTACGTTCCACTCTACAAATTTCGGGACCGGAGTAATCTTCCCACACACTTGTCAGAACGACTTTGTCCGTAAGTTACAGATCTAGTTGCGAAGCGAGATGGCTGCAGGCGGAAATCTAAACAAATCTTAAGTAAATGTTAGCGAACCGCCAAGAGAAACGTGGGCAAACGAGTCACAAGTCAAAACACGACGCGTTTCGACCTCTTAGGTCTTCTTCAGGAAAAGACACAAACAAATAGTTTGTCACTTAGCTTGATCACTTCAGCGCCTACCTTGCGCTGAAGAGATCAAGCTAAGTGACAAACTCGTTCGTTTTCATTGTCCTATTTGTTGGTGTCTTGCCTGAAGAAGACCTAAGAGATCGAAACGCGTTGTGTTCTGTCTTGTGACACGTTTGTCCAGGTATCTCTTGGCGGTTCGCTAACATTTATTTAAGATCCATAAGTTACAGAAAAAAATCCGAGTGATGCGTGCCAGCTACAACTAATCCCTCCCACTACATACCACCTCCCCGGCTAATCTTGTGGCGGAGCATGGTTGACGGCACTGCGTTGGCGTGATCTATTTGAGTGACGGGAGTGGCGAGATCTATTCGGACAGCTCACGTCCTCCCCCCAAGGTATTATTAGTGAATGGATGTCATTAAATCAGAGCAATCAATCGCCCTCTCCTCTGTCAATTATGACAGAACCATTCTCGTTGATACAGACCAGCTCAGCTCTCTCCCCCTAACAGCCATTAGAGAACTAATCTCATTGATTCCAACCAGTTCAGCTCTCTTCCCTGCTACCGATGATAAGTGAATTGTTCTCAGTAATTAAGCACCCTTGAAACATCTTCCCCTCCAAATTAGTCATGAATTGTTCTCATCAACTAGGCACTCATTTAAGCTCATCCCGCTCCCATCGTAAGTAAAATTGTTCTAACTGTATTGCGCGTATTCAACTTGTTCCCCTCAGTTATTAGTTGAACCGCTCTTACTAATTAGGCCCTCATTAAGCCTGTGACCCTTCGATAATCAGTGAACTGTTCTCATACGTTCAGCTCCTATTAAACTTGTTAGCTGCGAATCATCAGTGTATCATTCTTTGCTAATGACACACACTATTAAAACTGTTACTACCCACAGGTGCACCACAGCAGCCATTCAGCCTACCATTATGGAAGTGGATTCGTCCACACTCGCAATATGACCGCACTGCATAAAGCGGATGAATCAGACTATTTCACCATGGAAGACAAGTTGGAATGACCAAAGGAATGGCCGGTGCCACTGGATTGGCCACAGTGGGCTGATTCGGGTTCAGACAAAAGTCTGGTTGGCATAAACCTGAAAACGTGCCTTACCTAAATAATCCAACACAAAGCAGCTAGTCAGGACTTCGTGAGAGGTCACGAAATTGACTGTGACAGGTTGTATCCATAACATGACATCATATTGATACTATGACAGGTTATATCGGTAACAGCCAATAATCGCTGGCGTCTGTTCTGCATAGTCAGTCTTTGCCGCCATCGGTAGTGACCGTCCGACAGTGTAGGTCTTCTGACGTCCAGCAGGCCGTTGACCACTCCTTCCCCTTTGGTCGAGTTGTGACCAGAGTTCAGTGTCGTGGTTTGCTGATGAGCGCTGCGTCAGCTCTGAGACAGCGGCAGAGAACCGCGGTAGATTAGGGGTGGGGGGGGGGGGGGGGGATATGGACATGGGTGCCTCAAATGACCACTCCTCATGGCTTTGAAATGCAGGCATAGCTTGATGATGATGATGATGATGATGATGATGATGATGATGATGATGATGATGATGATGATGATGATATGATGATGATGGTGGTGGTGGTGATAATAATTGTCACCAGTCGAAGTAGTAGTGGTAATAGTAGCAGAAGTAGTACCGATCGTAGTAGCAGTAGAATTCGTAGCAACAGCAGCAGCAGCAATAGCAGCAGCGGAAGCAACAGTAGTAGTAGAGTAGTAGGAGTAGAAGTAGAGGTGGAAGTAGTAGTAGTAATAGTAGTAGTAGTAGTAGTAGTAGTAGTAGTAGTCACTGTAATAGTCTCTTAGTGCAGTTCTTGTAGTACTGTTGGAATGATGGAATTGTTTGTAAACTGATGAAGACGTGGTAAGAGTTTATTTTGGAATAGTCACACGGTTGAAGAAGGAGAAAAGAAAAGAAAGCGACAGAGAGCAACATGGAGCTGCAGGAATGTGTCCATCCATGGTGGAAGCATGACAATTCATTCTTTTCTTTTTCAGAAGCGTCTTTATTCAACAAAGTTCATACAGTACAACGTCATGGAGACTCGAACTCACTAAACACACCACCCCCCCCTCCCCTCCCCATCCCTACCGCCATCACCACCCATCTCCATAGCATTACTCTCACCCGC
>JADBJO010007006.1:15000-52500 GCA_016801955.1 Conus betulinus
ACAGGTTGGGTTGGTTGGTATTTCTTGAAAAAAAAAAAAAAAACACACTTTCGGCCCAGACTTGAGGAGTGTGATTGAGAGTCCCCTACGCATTGGGGTGCGACTCCCAAAAGTTATTTTGTGTAGCCTTTCGGAAGCGTTTCCGTTTGTGCTTTTATAAACCTCGAGCGAGAGGCTCCCTGTGCTTTTACTGACTCCGCTTGGACGGCTGGAAGCTGAACCTGTGCCCAACAAGTTATTCTGTGACTGCAAAAGATCCTGCCCTAGGATTTTGGTGGTTCCACCCCTGAATTAGCTTATTCTTTTACTTCAAGGGGGGGGGGGGGGGGCGGACAGGAGGGGCGAGGGGGGGGGATGGGAGAGTCGAAATTGAGTTTTGGGATATACCCTTAATTTCGTTTGCTTTAATAGGTTGGTTGGTTGGTCGACTGGTTGGTGTTACTTGAAAAAAAAACTTTTGGTCCTGATTTGAGGAGTGTGATTGAGTCTCGTAAAGCAGTGGGATGTGATCTCCGAGCAGATACGTTTCAGCTTTTCGGAAGCGTTTCCGTTTGTACCCCCCCCCCCCCCCCCCCCCCCCCCCCACCTCCCCCGTCCCCGCTCCCTTGGATTGGAGTTAACGTAACACCTTCTCCCAGTATTTTATGCTCTCAGTTCTGCGGTGATGTTTCGTATATATCGGTTAAGCCTTTTCAGGACTGTGGCCTTTCACAGTTTAAACCTCGAGCCCAGAGGCTCCCTGTGTCTTTTACTGACTTAGCCTGGACGCTGGAAGCCGAACGGTGCACCAAGAAATTGTTCTGTAACTGCAAAAGATCCTGCCCGAGGATTTGGGTTGTTTCACCCCTAAATTCGATTACTTTTTACGACTCCTGGGGGGTGGGGGGAGGGGCGAGGGAGAGGGAATTAGAGAATCGAAATCGAGTATTGGGTTATACCCTTTTCTTTTAATTTAATTGGTTGATTGGTTGGTCGTTTGGTTAGTGTTGTTTTGGGGGGGGGGAAAAAACCTTTTGGTCATAATTTGAGGAGTGTGATGGAGAGTGCCATACGCATCGGAGTGTGATCTCCCAGTAATTATTTTGTAGCTTTTCGAAAGCGTTTCCGTTTGTGTCCCCCCATCGGATTAGAGTTACGGTAAACACCTTCCTGGTATTTTGTCTTGAGTCTTCCGGATGGTGACTGTGTTCAAGCCGTTCTTCTGCTCGTGCGTGTATGAAGGGTTTCTGTGGCCTTGAAGAGTTTTAAACTCCGAGCGAGAGGCTCCCTGTTCTTCTCTTCTGACTTTGCCTGGATGGCTGGAGGCCGGACGTGTGCCCAAGAAGTTATTCTGTGACCGTAAAAGATCCTGCCCTGGGATTTTGATTGTTCCACCCCTAAATTAGCTTATCCCGTATGACTTCTTACACGGGAGGAGGGATTGGGAGGGTGAGAGTTTAGATTGAGGAGCTTCGGCACACGGCCTGTTTTCTTTTGCTCTAATTGTTTGGATGGGATGGTTGGCTGGATGCATAGGTGGCTGGCTAGTTGGTCGATTGGTCGGTCAGTTGTAGTTGGTTGTTGATGGTCGGTCAGTTGTTCCTTGGGGGAAAAAAAAACTTTTGGTCCTAACTTGAGGAGTAAAATTGAGAGTCCCCTACGCATTTAGGGTATGATCTCGCAGCAGTTTTGTGGCTTTTCAGAAGCGTGTCCGTTTGAGAGACACACACACACACACACACACACACACACACACACACACACACACTTTTTTTTTTTTTTTTTTTTTTTCTTTTTTTTTTTTTAATATTTGAGTCCTTGTAACACCCTCCCGGTGTTTTGTCTTCTGAAGCCTCTGGATGGTGACATTCTTCAGGCCGTTCCCCCTGCTCATTGATGTGTGAGGGGTTGCAGTGAAAAGGATGATTAATTTACATTATATGTGGAATGTGTGCTGTCATTGCTTTTGCTCGGGGTATGCTGTCTGTTGAGAGAGTGGTGCTAGGTGATAATTGTTTGTATTCTCTCCTTATGCTCCCCTGATTGCCTTATCCCACACGCAGAAACTAATCCAGACATAGTGCATTACAGCTACAATTTCAGTCAGTCTCAAAAATTTGTAATTTCTCAGCTGATTGACGCATGCTAGAGTCAAAGAGTGGAAATTTTGCTCTTTCGTACGAGAGATGTTTCATGTTCTTATAAGATACTTTCCTGTCACGTTTCCAGACAATTCCGTCATTCGGCAAAGACCCAGCCATGACGTCCAGCTGCCGGACAGCTGATTCCAGAAGAGGGTGAAAGCTGAAGACTGCCCAAGAATCGCTTCCAGCCAACGGAACTGATCCTGTCGTTCCGAGCACAGACACGTCCGTCACGACGATGATGATTGAACGAGAGCTGAAGAACGTCCATCAAGACTTAGAGGCAACAGGTATGTTCTGATTTCATTTCTAACCACAGAAGTTTTTTTGCATCTCGTTGTTTGTGGTACGGTGTGTGTGTGTGTGTGTGTGTGTGTGTGTGTGTGTGTGTGTGTGTGTGTGTGTGTGTCAACTGTTTCAGTACGTTCTCGTATGTACTGTTTCTTTACTGTGCGCCACTGTCATTTCTGTAGTGCGTTTGCGCCTTCCCGCTCTCTGTATAGTAAAACTTTTTGTGTGTTTCCTTTTCTGTTTACAGTTCGTTTGTGTCTTTTCTGATAGGATAGTTTCATACTTTCTTTCAGCGTGCAGTATAGTACCGTTCCTTTTTTTTTGTTTTCTTTTCTTTAGGCTATTTTGCTACTTTTTTTCATCGATTTTGTTTGTAAGTGGGGCCTCCATTCTTAATTTTTTGTCACTTTTTTTTCTTCTTTTTTCCCTTTTTTATATCGACAGTAGTTCACGATGCAGACCTGTGTTCTGTTAACCAGTGAATGGTAAGTTTAATGTTCTGACCATGACACACAGTTCAAATGTTTGTGCACCGACACTCTCATCCCGTTTGTATGTGGCAAAAGCAAGACATACATGCATGCTTACATACGTACATACATACATACGTACATATATACAACATGCGAACACATAAGACAAAACGTGAAAAGGAAGAAAGGCTAAGAAAAGCTCAAGAAATGCAAATCAAATGTACGTTAGTGTGGTGAAGGTGGAATAGGGTACTGACCATGAAGGTGAATGTGGATTCATACACCCTCGCTGTTTCTCCTGTAGTTCTGAGCAGTCCCAGTAGTCATCCTTGAAGGAAAAAAAAGGCGGAAAAGAATGCAAGAATGATGCTAGGAAACATCACACAAAAGTGAATGTGCGATGTAGACATGGGTCTTCCTTACAATCTCGGGAAATCGGCTACTCCCCAAAGAGGCTACCCTTAAGGTAAAGAAGGGGTCTAGAAGGGGGACTCCCCCTCTTCAATGTGTTCGATTCTAGCTCTGATCTAAGCACCTAGTTTTCTCCATTTGTTGTGTTCTATGTTCTGTTTTACTGTCAGAATACCAGAGTGACTGTTTTGAGGATCAGTCATCAGTCTTTCCTCCAAGTCCTTTGACTGCATTTTCAGTGTCGGGGATTCTTTCGGTTTTGGGCACGATAATGATTTACCGAATTCAATGCAAAAGTTTCATTTCCACATTACATAACTCCCTTTTTTAGCACAGCTTTTGGATTTGTCATTGTAACACCCTCCCAGTGTTTTGTCTTCTGAAGCCTCCGGATGGTGACTCTCCAGGCTGTTGCCCCTGCTCGTTGTGTGAGAGGGGGGTTGCAGTTAAAAGGATTAATTTACATTATATGTGGAATGTGTGCTGTCATTTTTTGTCGTGATATGCTGTCTGTAGAGAGCGGTGCCAGGTGATAATTGTTGGCATTCTCTCCCTACGGCCCCTGACACGCAGGACCTACTCCATAGTCCGTGACAGGTACAATTACATTCGATCTCAGAATTTGTAAATTCGCAGCTGATTGGACGCATGCTATAGTCAAAGAGAGGAATTTTTGCTCCTTCACACGAGAGATATTTCATGTTCTTCTAAGATACTTTTCTGTCACGTTTCCAGACAATTCCGTCATCCGGCAAAGACCCAGCCACGACGTCCAGCTGCCGGACAGAAAAGGATGAAAGCTGAAGACTGCCCGAGAATCGCTTCCAGCCAACAGAACAGTTCCCGTCGTTCGAAGCACAGAGAAGTCCGTCACGCCGATGATGATGAGACGAGAGCTGAAGAACGTCCATCAAGACTTAGAGGCAGCAGGTCCTTCAACGTCTTGGCAACGCCCCACCACCACACACCACACACCACACCACCACCACCACACACCACCACCACCACACCACCACACACCACCACCACACCACCACCACACACCACCACCACCACACACCACCACCACACACACACCACCACCGCCGCCTCCCTCGTCTCTCAATTCCTTTGGGCAACACACGCCAAATGTCAATCCAAAGCCTCTTCAGTCCACCAGCATGGTATGTTCTGACCTAATTTCTAACCATTACATAAGTTTTTGCATCTCGTTGTTTGTGGTACGGTTTGTGAATGTATGTGGGTTTCCTCAGCTGTCTGTTTTCAGTACGTTCTGTAGTGTTTCTTTACCGTGCGCTAGTCTCTCCTCTCTGTAGTGCGTTTGCGCCTTCCCGCTCTCTGTGTAGTACGCTTATTTTCTTTTGCCTTTAGTTTCTGTTTACCGTTCTTTTCTGTCTTTTCTTTATGATTAGGCTAGTTTCATCTTTTATTTCAGCGTGCAGTACAGTGCACTTCATTTCTTTTTTTTTCTTTAGGCTATTTTGCTACATCTTTTTCATCGATTTTTTTGTAAGTGGGGCCTCCGTCGTTAATTTTTTTTCACTTTTCTTTTTTTTCTTTTATATCGACAGTAGCTCACGGTGCAGACCTGTGTTCTGTTTACCGACGGACATTTGAATGCTAAGTTTAATGTTCTGACCATGACACACAGCGTCTGGATTTATTACACTTCACATGTTAGGTGCACTGATACTCTTATCCGGTTTGTATGTGGCAAAAGCAATAGACACGTGCATACGTACATATGTACAACATGCGAACACTTAAGAGACAGCATGAAAAGGAAGAAAGGCTAAGAAAAGCTCAAGAAATGCAAATGAAATGCACGTTAGTGTGGTGAAAGTGGAATGTAGTTAACCATGTGTAAATGAATTTATAGACCCTCGCTGCTTCTCCCGTAGTTCTGAACATTCCCGGTAGTCATCCTTGAAGGAAAAAAGGGCAGAAAAAAAAAACACAAGAATGACGTCAGGAAAGATCACATGAAAGTGTACGGGCGATGTAGACGGGGTTTACCTTCCAATCTCAGGAATTCGGCTCTTCCCCAAAGAGCTACCCGTAAAGTACAAAGGGGGTATGCAAGGAAGACTCCCTTCTTGAATCAGTTTGATTCTCGCTCTGATCTAAATAACCTACCTAGTTTTCTCCATTTGTTGATGACCTATTTTCTGTTTTACCATCAGAATACTAGAGTGACTGTTTTTGAGGGTCAGTCATTTTTTTTTTCTAAGTCTTTGACTGCATTTGCAGTGTTAAAGATGTTTCGGTTTGGGGCACGATAATGATTTACCGAATTCAGTGCAAAAGTTTCTAACTCCACATTACACGACTCCCTTTTTTTTCAACACAGCTTGACGAAGTCTTCCAAGAGTAATGTTTCAACAAATTAAAGTAACTGTGGCTAAAACGCTAGTATCCCGGACCACGAACAAAACTGCCATCATCGTTTCCTTCTAATACTACTCCCTTATGATCCGAGCCCGGGACAGTTACGTGGTCAGATGACGAACAAAGATGCAAAACTGTTTTCAGAAGAAAAAACTTTAATCTAGTCGACTAGTAGATTTTACAGTTGGATGATGCAATCTCCAAAAATCAGTTAAACCTAAGGCATTTATTTTGTTTAAGAATTCAGTTTCTAGCTTGTCAGGCCGTTTATTGGACATTATATTTAAGCAGTATTAATGAGCATTTGAAATCACCAAAGAGTTTAAGTGTCCAAATCATTCAACATTTCATACAGATATTGAAAACGATACACCTTTTTGTTAATGTTGTTTGGAGCTCGAGTGCTGGCAATCATTAAACTATGTCTATCGTTAAGTACAGAGACGATCAGAATTCTTTACTCTGAAAGTACTTGGTCAACTTGTCCAGAAAAATGTTTGGAAAGCAAGGCAACTTCGCCTCTTTTTTTCTATTGGTGCCTTCATCGGCGAATAGCTTACCACCCCACTCCTTTCCCAAGTTCTTGCATCAGACTAGTAACATCCGATTCCTGTGAACATACCAAAACGATTTTTCTGTTTAATCAAGGATTTCCTTTTCAACCTGCTTTTAAACCCCTAGCGTTCAAAGAAAGTGCTTTTAAACCCCTAGCGTTCAAAGAACGTATACGTAGATTTGACTTTATAACATTTCAGCGTGTAATCAAAGAATAAAGATAAAAACAGATAGAATGGAATGGGGGGGGGGGGGGGGGGGACGAGAAATGGAGAGGGGAAGGCGCAAAGGATACAAGGGGAATCGGAATAGGAGACAGAAAGAAGGGTGGGGGAGCGGCGGGGCTTTAGAAGCGTAGGGGGGGGGGGGGGGGGGAACGTTTGGAAGTTTCTTTTTCCCCGAAGAAAGTCAGCAGGAGGTGGTGAATATCAAAAAAAAAAAAAAAAAAAAAAAAAAAAAAAAAAAAAAAAAAACCCTCTTCAGCCAACAGATGTTATTGTTACGTTCTGCTCCTGTTTTGTTTTTTGTTTTACGTTTTTTTATTAGCAGCGGGTGATTTGGGGGGGGGGGGGGGGGGGGGTCGTATATGCTGGACTGCACACTGCGTTTCTCGTACTTGTCTTTTGTGTCTCAGTTGACAGTCTGCATCTCTTTCGTGCCCTGATTGTGTTCATTGCCTGCATACTCTCTCACCTGTCCATTGATATGCCTAGTGGGGGTCTGGCTGCAAACAGCGCCAGCAGGAGACTGGTTTGGCGACTGATCTTTGTTCTTGAGGAAACATTTTCAGCTGAGAAAATACCAATCTTTATAAACTTGTCGAGGGGGGCTGAAGGCCCAGTAGTGATACAAAACAAATCTACGCCCTGTGACAAAACGCGTCCGTGTATTTGCGTCTCTCGCTTCCTCCATTTTAACTAAAGAGCTCAATTCACAGCCGCGTTGTTTCAGCAGATGTTCCGTCTCGTTTCCAGCCCACCGGGTAGAGGTATGTTATCAATCTATGACTTAGCAGTAGGCTTCTCCTCACCTGTGTGTCGCCGCGAAGGATGAAGGGATTGGTATTGGAGACCTGCTGTACTGTACCTCTCCCCCGGATGCCCTTCACGAGGATTTCCGACCGTGCCTCCTTGGTAGCAGGGTAGAGTCGCCACAGACGTCTTTTGTGTCCTGTTGACAGCTTTCTGCTTTGTCTTTTCAGTATGCTGTCAACTCTCGTCTTTCCTTTGCATTGGCAGTACGTTTTTCCTCTTGCCCTTCCGTTTCCAAGACTGTTTCTGGAACGCTTTTATTTCCCCTTTTTGCAGTCTTCAGAATGTCTTGGGGTCTTGCCTTTTTTTTAACCTTTTTTCTGTCCCGTCTTCTGAACCACCACAGTGCGCTGCACCCATGCCGCCCCCCCCCCCCCCCCCACCCTCCCCGTCCACAGCTACAACCGTGCCCGGCCCGCCGCAGCCCTGGCACCTGCAATTCACAGGAGGTAGTGTCCAGTCAAGAGACAACCCACCGGTCAGTGGTGCTTCTGTGACCCAACATACACAGGGCACCACCTAAGCCCCCGCCCCGTCCTCCCCTACTGACAATAACTGATTAGTCGCAGAGCCGATATTTTTTAGCTCTCCCACAGGAGGGCGCCACCACGTCCATCCAACGACAGACCCCATGAATTCGCCGATGCCGGTGACCAGACGGAATGAAACAGAGGCCATAGACGCGAAGGGGCACCGAAACCGAGGTCAGCATGAGAGCAAGGCATGAAGGGCCACAGAATTTGAGACTTTGTTTTTTTTTAATCCTATCCTTTTTCTGTTTCAAAAGCGCTTTTTCGCCTGTCCTTTCGGTTTGCAGAGAGTTCTTGTCTTCCCACTCTGTTTCCTGTGCCTTTGTCTTTATGTCTGTCCAGTACGATTTTTGCCGGACTTTTCTGTTTGCAGTGCATCCTTCTCTTTATTTTCTGTGTAAAGTGCCATTGTGTGTTTCCTTTCTTTGTACTTTGCGGTCTTCCCTTTCCTCATGGTTCATAGTACGTTTGTCTTCCTTTTCTGATTACGTTTTTTGTTTTTCCTTTCTCTCTTGCATTATGTTTTTTCCTTTCCTTTCTGTTTAAAGCATCTTATTATCTTTACTTTCCGTTTACGGTACGTTTCTGATTCCATTTTCAGGACTTTTCTGGTACGTTTTTGTTATTCCTTTCAGCATGGAGTCAGTTGTCTTTCTATTTGGCATTCTCTTTACAGTAATTTGTCTTTTCTGTTTATAGACTGTCTTTCTTTTCTGTTAACAATACGTCTGTGTCTTTCTTGTCTTATTTCAGGATATTTTCGTTTTTCCTTTCTCTTTGCCGTACTTTTTTGTCTTTCCTGTCTGTTAAATGCATCCTTGTGTTTGCCCTTTCAGTGAGCGAGATTTTTTTTTGTTAATGTTTGTTTCCCTTTCGTCTGGAGTGCGTTCATGTGTCTACTGTCTGTTTACTGTGTTTGTGTCTGTCTTTTCTGTTTACATTACGTTGTGTGGTTTTCAATTCTAGTAGCAGCACATTTGCGGTTTTCGGTGCGATTTTTTTTCTTTTTTGCAGTACTTTGTGTCTGTCCCTTCTGATAAATAGTATGTGCTTTTACCTTTGAGTTTTGTCTTTGTTTTAAGTACGTCTTGGTTTTCCCTCTGTTTTAGTACACTTTCTCTTTCCTTTACTAAAGCAGGCTTATATCAAAGGCCTCTGAAAAGAGGAATGAAACCCGCAGATGGGTAACAAATTGTACAAAATTCGTCCAGGCCTGAAAGTTTTTACCATGTTCCCGATGCGGCCGTAAAGAAGAAAGTCTTGTGTGTTTGCATACAGGCCTCTCCTTTTACACCCATTCTCCTTTAAAAGGAAGCAGCCCCGTGGTGCATTCCGTGTCATGTTCCACTCACAGTGAAACGTATTCTTTTAGTGTGTTGGAACTTGCACGATGCGAAACCTAAACACTTTACATTAGAACCCATGAAAACCTTGTTCAGAGATGGTCCCACCTGATGTGATCTTTGATTTTTTTTGTGTAAACGAGTGTGGATTGTAAAGCGGTTGGAGCTTGGTCTCCAGCCGAGAATAGGCGCTATATAAGCATTCATTACAATAATAATATAAACACGATTTTTTTTTTAATAGAGTTGAGTTGACTTCAACGCGGTGACAGCCTTTGATATGGCCCCTTGCGGTCGGCTGGCGTGTAAGCAGCATTACCTTACCTTCTCTTTCCTTTCTGATTGCAGTACTATTTCCAGTACGTGTTTCTTTTTAATTTCTGTTGTATGTTTCCGTTTTTCTTTTCATTCCTGTACGTTCTTTTGTTTCTGGGTACAGTGCGTGTGCGTGTTCTGTTTATTTTTTTCTGCTGATATTGTGTTTGCGTTTTATTTACAGCAAATTTGTCTTTCCTCGTTGTTCACCATTTGTGCATTTCCTTAAAGCAACTTTACTTTTTCTTTGCGGTAGAGGTTGGTCTTTTGTTGGTGTTTGTGGCAGTTTTTGCCTCTCGTATTAGTACGCAGTTCGTTTCTTGTGTTTTTATTTGTACAAAGCGTATGTCTTTCCTTTCTGTTTAAGGTGCATACCTTTCTCTCGCACTCGCAGTACATTTCTGCTCAATTCAATCAACTTATTGTCCATCGGAAATTTTTTTCTGCCCCACATTTCACAAGTACATAAGACATTACGAAAAGGCAATATAAATCGTTACATAAAAGCCTATGTTAGTATATGTATTTATATACATCAACACTTCCCCTCCCCCCACACATGAAATAAATGTTAAATCCATAAGACATAAAAAATTACATGGATTATAAAAACAATAGTCGCCGTACCAACGCCCAAACACACATGCAAGCACACAGTCACAGTAAAAGCATAATATTGCAAACTGAATTGTTCAAGGGTCATGGCAGTCAATCGCAGGTTTTAGAGTTGTAAATGCGTTTGCGTCTTTCCCACCTGTCTTGTACGTTTTTTTTCTTTCCACAGCTCGTTTTTGTGTTTTTTAAATTTTAAATTTCTAGAGCGTTTTCCCTCCGTGTTTTTTTTCCTTATCTACAGGTTTGTGTCTTTCCTTTTGTAGCATTCTGTTTGCAGAACCTTTTTTTCCTGTTCTATAGTGCTTTTTTTTTTAAAAAGTGTCATCTTTATGCTCGCAGTACATTTGTCATACCTTTTCCAGTTACTGAAAGTTTTTGTTCCGTTTCCTTTCTCGCTGTCCACCTGGTGGCTATGATCCCCTTCCCGACCACCACCCGTGTCAACCCGCTGTCCACTCGCCGTGCACCTGGTGACAACTCGCCGACCTGCGGTGTCGGTAATACACTACACACTGACAGCAATATTGTACGAGATGAGGAATAAAATTTTAAAATATTGTGTGGTTTATTGGAAATTTGTATATGAGCAGCTGAAAAAATTAGGGGTGGAATGCACCATCTCCAACTTTGGAGATAACGCGTCCCACCCCATAGAACGAGCGGATTTTCCAGTGACAAAATAAACATGAATAGATATTTTATTGTATGAACAGCTGGAAAAAAAAAAGAATTTGGGGGTGGAGACACACACGTTCCACCCCATAGTACGAGCGAATTTTCCAGCAACACCTTCAACAAACTTATCCACAACCCCAAATAGTAATTTCATAAACTATATACACTAATATAAGCAATCGTGTACCTACATGCACACAGTACAGGTGAGATTGATAATTTTCACGTATAACCGTCTTAGACAAATCTGCAGAGGAATGTCGCTTCTATTCAGTTTTAACCGTAATAATCTTACAATCACATGCATTAAAAAAATGAACTTTTGGCGCCTAGAAACGATATATAAAATTATAAATAATATAAATGTGAAAATTATCTAATAACAGTTGAAAGCAAATTGTACGCAAACACATAGGCTACATAACCTACAGAAAAACGGCATGTCTTTCTCCACCACCACATCAATTTTCGCTCTCTAATGAGCGTCTTTTTCACAACGCGTGTCAAAGAAAATTGTTTGAGGCAGTCGACTCCGCCCGGGTCTACTATGCACGCTTCCAAGAACCCGGACAACCGGCTAAGGCACGGCGGCACAAAGCACGGCCGGCTCCCGGTCCACTCTGCACGTAGCTTGAGGAAGCAGCGAGTTCACTTCACCGTCATAGGTGAATTCTGGTTCTCCAGAACTTGCTGTCTGCTTAACGTCAGCAGCACCAGGATGCATTAAATGTCCATTATTCTATCTGGTGTGATATACAGCCCATCCTCTTTGCTTAATGTGATAAATAGGCTATCGTCATACTTGCTGGAATAAACGGAATATCGTCCTACTTCATGCGATAAACTATCCATTATCATATGTGCTGCAAAGAAAAAAGGCCCATATTATTTGGGATGATGGGCGACCTTTTATCCTGTCTGGTGCTATGAACAGCCCATTTGGTACAATATTTTGGTGTAACGAGCGGCCCATACTTGGTATGAGAAATGGTCCGTTGTATTTGGTGGTCTGATAGGCTGCAAACAAACGGCCTACCATGATATCGGTGTTACGAATAGTCAGTCCATGATCTTTCGAACGGCCCAACATCATATTCAGCGTTATGAACGGGTCCATCATTATATCTGCTCTTACGAACGGCCCAACATCATATTCAGTGTTGTGAACGGGTGTAGTATTTTTCTGGTCTTGAGAAATGGGCGACCTCACATTTAGTATCATGAACGGATTAATTACTAAACTGGTCATACGAACAGGCTATCATCATATTAAGTCTCATGAACGAGTTCATTATTATTATATTTGGTCTTCCCAACAGGCCAACATCATACTTAGTATCATGAATGGGTTCATTTTTAAATCTTATCTTAAAAACAGCCCACACCATATTCTGTGTTATGAACTGGTCCATTATTACATCTTGTCTTACGAACGGCCTAACATCATATTCAGTGTTGTGAACGCGTCCACATCTGGTCTTACGAACGGCCCAACATGTTCTGTGTTATGAACGGGTCCATCATTATATCTGGAGTTACAAACAGCACGCGGCTCATACGTGGTCTGATGAACGGTCAGTCGTCTTAGTTGGGGCCACGAACAGTCCTCTTTCATATTTCATTCGCAACCCCACCAAACTATCGAGCGGTGGAAGCAAATCACGACCATCATGTGCGAATGGATAAATCAGGAATATTCAGCCACCAAAAACGGCCCATGATGACCGAGGAATATCGCGCGCGAATGGACTGCCATAATGAACTGGCTTTGGATGCGGGCAAGCTGTTTGGCCGATATATAAATCAGGAACGCGCTTTACCGAAACGATCCGGTTCTGTAGCCGATCGAGACTCTCTGTGAGCGGTCGCCAGAATAGTTATTACAGGTTGTACAGATACGGCCGATGATTACTGGCACACGTTTGCATATTCATGTCTCGGCGGCGACCGTTCCGATATTGTTGTTGGTCTCTTTGACGTCCAGCTCGATGGACACTATCTTCCTGTCGGCAGATGTATGGAATAATCTGGTGCCGTATTTTGATGACGGGTCGTGCGCCAGCTGTCACAGGGAAACGGAGAATGGCAGCCGATGGGGAGGTACTGCCAGGGTGTCGTCCACAGTGTGTCGGCTACCCATGAACCCAAGGGACGTGACAGAGCATAGCTTGAGAGTTTGGGAACTGTGTCTTCAGTAGACAGGTAACAAAGTGAAGGACGCAGAATGAATCGAGAGTACGTGCACTGGTTGCACACAAAGTGGCAGACAAACACCACTCACAACACCAGAAACCCATCGCAAACTCAAAGAAGAAATCGAACTCAACAACGTACCAACCACAGTTAAACTCCTGATCATGACAGACACTGAACAGCCCACCTTCTACCTACTCCCCAAAATACACAAAATGAACACACCTGGCAGACCCATTGTTTCTGCTTGCAGCTGCCCCCACGGAACAAATTTCCCAGTACTTAAACTTTCTCCTTCAACCCACAGTACAGAGCCTCCCCACATACCTCAAAGACACAACCCACACACTCAATTCATGCAACACAAACCCCACTTTTCAACCCAGCCTCTTCTTCACACGACGTGGTGTCACTCTACACCTCTTTTCTCCACGCCTATGGACTGAACGCCGTCACATTCTTCCTCAACAAACGGCCCCCCAACCAACACCACCCTCCCACCACTACACTGGTCAGACTTGCAGAATTAGTCCTCACCCTCAACACCTTTCAATTCACAATCCCACATTCTCACAAGTCAGTGAAGTTTCTATGGGCACCAAAATGGGCCATCCTATGCCTGCCTCTTCATGGAACACTTGGAACACCGTCTGCTAACCACATACACAGGCCCCACACCGGAATTATACAAAAGTTATATTGATGATGCACTGGGAACCATATCCATGCCCAAACAAGATCTCAACATCCTCAACTTCGTTCGGACCTTCCATCCATCCATCCAACTTACGTACACCATTTCACAGTCAGCTTCCTAGACATCACCATCTCCTTCGAAGATGGCATACTCAACACTTCCATTTTCTACAAACCCACTGATGCACATGCATACCTAGACTACGCATCTTCCCACCACCCATACACTAAAAACAGCATTCCATACTCACAATTTCTTCGTCTTCGCAGACTTTGCGCCAGCGAAGAAGACTTCACTTTACAAGCAGCCAAAATGTCAGAATTTTTCACAAAACGTGGATACCCGAGTTCCATCATCAATGAAGCTTTCGGCCGAACCACAGCCATATCCAGAACATCTGTTCTGGAAACCCAGCATCCAAAGGCAACAGACAGACAGACCGACCGCTACCCTCCTCTCTTCCACCCACACACCCTCCCCATCTGCAGGATTCTCAAATCCAATTGGCACGTTGTACAAAGCCACAAACCCGCCTTCCATACCCGACCCATGATTATGTTCAAACGTGATAAAAACTTAAAAGATCTTCTCGTGCAGTCCAAATTGAACAGAATCTCCACACCTACACCACCAGGCACTCACCCCTGCTCAAAACCTAATTGCAAAATCTGCCCCCTCTCACCAAACCAGACACCATCGTACAGGGCCCCAAAGACTCCTTCACTATTAAACGCACATTCTCATGTCAGAGCCGCAACATTGTATACGCTATCCATTGCCAGCTGTGTGGCAAGAGCTATATAGGTTAAACATCCCGCACACTTGAGACACGTATCTCTGAACACCTGGCTGACATCCGCCACCCACCGACCCAAACCCGTTGCCCTACATTTTAACACTCCCAACACACCAACCATGTGAAAGTCTTGGCAATCCGGCAATCACAGAGTGACAACTTTGAACGCACTACACGAGAGACCCATCTCATTGCCAAACTTGGTACGCTACATCCCCAAAGTTAGTTAGTTTGGTGTTTATAGGGTCCAGCGGACTTCTAGGAGCCAAATCAGGACCTCAGCTATCATATCTGCTGAGTCTCTAGATACAAATACCCACACTAGTATTAACACATCGCTTGAAATTTATAAAGACAAAAGCATACAGCCCCAAAGGCATCAACATCCAACAGTAACACAAATATGCATACCCATCACTTCAACACCAGTCCGTTATATCTTCTACCAACACGCGCAATATACACTTACAAACCACCACCATACCCCCACTACCCACTTCATATAGAAGTTGCAGTAACCCTCCATTCGTTTTATATTCTATTTTATTTCATTTCATTCTATTCATTATTCATTTATTTATTTATCATTCTTTATCTTATTATTGTCATATATACATTTTTTTTAATTCATTTTATTCCATTTTCTTAATATTTGATTATCTTATTATCATTTTTAAAATTATTTTTCTTTATTTCATTTTATTAGCATTACCCATACCCCACATACAACTACCCACACATAATCACTGTTATCACTATCACCACCCATTAAAGTCATCTACTTATTTCTCGATTGATTTTTATATGTTAATTTCTTCTCCACTAAGCACCATTATCAATCCACCTCTATTCACTACCATCACTAATATATCAAACTATTCTACAAAACAAGCTACAAACCACGTTGTTTCACACCCCCTCCTCCCCACCCCCTTCCCCTCCCTCCCTCCCCCATTATCTCCTCTTCCATGATCCTTTCCGGGTGGCCCCGTTTCCGTCCGGCGGCCATTTTGAACGCGTGGCGACCATGAGGAGCTAAGCCATTTCACTTCCTCGTTCACTGTCCTAAATGTTATTTGTTTTCGCCTGAAGAAGACCCAAGAGGCCGAAATGCATTGTGTCTTGCCCTGTGCTGTGTTTGTCTGTGTCCTTGGTAACTTTCTTTCGAAATTAAACTGTCAAGAGTCACATTAACTTCTCGGTGTCCAGTGTTACTTTGTTACAGTGTGTGTGTGTGTGCGCGCGCGCGCGCGCGTGTGTGTGTGTGTGTGTGCCAAGTCTTGAACTCGAACAGTGTCATCTTTAGATACATCTTTGATGAGCGCTTACGGAGCAGATTCAGAGTCAGACGTTTAACCCAAACCAAATGTCATCACGATAAAAAAAATTGAACAAGGTTTGCCATTTTGGGGCACATTGCACACTGCTCAGTCCTGTACAAAGTTTGTTTTTTTCTTTCTTGTCCGTTTTCACGTAATTCTGGTATGTGGTGTGATTGCTGCTTCTTTTTTCGGTCAAATTGCAACAACATAACACCATTGTCTCTAGATAATTCTGACGTGATGATATTTGATTTTACACACACACACACACACACACACATACACACTGGACCCTTTGTGCGATGAGTCGGTGTGACGCTTGACAGTTTGTCTACTTTGTTTGACCAGCGCACGCACTCAGTCATTCTGCGTCCTGACTCTATATCTCCATCTGCTGCCATTCTCTGTTTCCTTTTGAGAGCCAGCGCATGACCCGTTATAAAAAAAAAGTCACTACATTATTCCATAATGAATATGCAAACGCGTGCCAGAGATCATCGGCCGTTATCTGTACAACCTTTAGTAAGTATTCCCGCTCACAGAGAGCCTCAATCGGCTACGGTACCGGGCTGTTTCGGTAAAGCACGTTCCTGATCGACATCGTGATTCATATCCGCTGCACGCTTGTTTCGTGGGGCTGCCATTGAAATGTGACAGAGGACTATTGGTCACACTAAGTAAGAGGACTGACCGTTCATCAGAACACGTATGGTTACGTGCTGTTCCTAACACCGGATATAATGATGACCTGTTCACAACACTGAGTATGACGTTGTGCGGTTCATAACACCAGCTATGACGATGGACCGCTCGTGACGCAGCTATGACGATGGACCACACGTGACGCCAGCTATGACGATGGACCGCTCGTGACGCTAGCTATGACGATGGACCGCTCGTGACGCCAGCTATGACGTGGACGCTCGTGAACAGCTATGACGATGGACCGCTCTAACACCAGAAATAACAGCGACCGCTCATGACACCAGAAATGACCAGCGACCGCTCATGACACCAGAAATGACCAGCGACCGCTCATGACACCAGAAATGAGCAACCGTTCATAACATCAGAAATGAAGAGCAACCTCTAATAACACCAGAAATGACGAGCAACCTCTCATAACTCCAAAAATGACCAGCGACCGCTCATAACACCAGAAATGAAGAGCAACCGCTCATGACATCAGAAATGATCAACGACCGCTCATAACACCAAAAATAACAGCGGCCGCTCAGAACACCACAAATGAAGAGCGACCGCTCCCAATGCCGGACAGGAGGATGGGGCCACACATGTCAAATACGATCAAATACAATGAAGAGCCGTTCATCCTTCAAGGCATGACTGGCCGTTCAGTTTACGTCATTATGATGGGCCTTTCATTTACACCAAACATGACAAACCGTTCATGCCATACCAAACATGGGCCGCACGGCACACCAAACATGACGATGGGTCGCTGGGTATACCAAATCGGATGACGGGCCGTTCGTGCACCATGTAGTATGAAAGGTCACCTTCATCCCAAATGTTATGGGCCACTGTTTCTACACCAAACAGGATGATGGACTGCTCATCACATGTAAAAGGACGACGCTCTGTTCATCACACACAAGTAGAGCGACGCTCTGTCTACCTGAAGGGCGACGCTCTGTTCATCACAGCAAGAAGGGCGACGCTCTGTCTACATGAAGGGCGACGCTCCGTTCATCACAGCAAGAAGGGCGACGCTCTGTCTACATGAAGGGCGACGCTCCGTTCATCACAGCAAGAAGGGCGACGCCCTGCTCATCACAGCAAGTAGGGCGACGCTCCGCTCATCACGCAAGTAGGGCGACGCCCTGCTCATCACAGCAAGTAGGGCGACGCTCTGTTCATCACAGCAAGTAGGGCGACGCTCTGTTCATCACAGCAAGTAGGGCGACGCTCTGTTCATCACAGCAAGTAGGGCGACGCTCCGTTCATCACAGCAAGTAGGGCGGCGCTCTGTGTTCATCACAGCAAGTAGGGCGACGCTCTGTCTACATGAAGGGCGACGCTCTGTCTACATGAAGGGCGACGCTCTGTTCATCACATGAAGAAGGACGACGAATTGTTCATCACACGAAGTATAACGACGTTCTGTTCATCACATGAAGAAGGACGACGCATTGTTCTTCACACGAAGTATGACGACGGGCTGTTTATCACCTTAAGTAGGACGATGGTCTGTTAGAGTAGGACGATGGTCTGTGTATCACATTTAGTAGGACGATGGTCTGTTAGAGTAGGACGATGGTCTGTTTATCACATTTAGTAGGACGATGGTCTGTTTAGCACATTAAGTCGGACAATGATCTGTTAGAGTATGACAATGGTGTGTTTATCACATTAAGTAGGATGGCCTGTCAAGAGTAGGACGATGGTCTGTTTATCACATTAAGTAGGGCGATGGTCTGTTTATCACATTAAGTAGGACGATGGTCTGTTTATCACATTAAGTAGGACGATTGTCTGTTAGCACATCAATGGAAGGGTAGGCCGTTTATCACACCAAACAGAACAATGGGACGTTTATTGCATCCTAGCGCTAAACCACGAATTGACTGGCACTAAGCAGAAAGCGAGTTCAGGCGAACCAAAAAATTCACTTACGATGGGGAAGAGGCTTCGCTGCTTTCTAAATGCCTGTATCCCACATACCCGTTTCTGAAATTGCCATCCAATCTTTGCTATCAAGAATCCGTGCCCATTCATCTTCCTCTCTCTTTTTTGTGTTTCCATCGTAGCCAGAAAAAAATCATCTTTAGCATACGTAAAAACTAATAATTTGCATTTAACGGCGAGTTGATACCAGATAGACGGCGATTTTGCACAGGATGGACCTTAAGTCGACACTTAGCGGAGAGCGAGATGACACCAGTGCACGGCGAGTTGACACTTGATGTACAATGAGATGACACGGGTGGAAGACGAGATGACACCTGATGTACAATGAGATGACACCGGGTGGACGGCGAGATGACACCGGGTGGACGGCGAGTTGACACCGGGTGGACGGCGAGATGACGCCTGATGTACAATGAGATGACACTGGGTGGACGGCAAGATGACGCCTGATGTACAATGAGATGACACTGGGTGGACGGCAAGATGACGCCTGATGTACAATGAGATGACACGGGGTGGACGACAAGATGACACCTGATGTGCATTGAAATGACACTGGGTGGACGGTGAGATGACACCTGATGTACAATGAGATGACACCGGGTGGACGGCGAGATGACACCTGATGTACATTGAGATGACACCGGGTGGACGGCGAGATGACACCTGATGTACAATGAGATGACACCGGGTGGACGGTGAGATGACACCTGATGTACAATGAAATGACACCGGGTGGACGACAAGATGACACCTGATGTGCATTGAAATGACACCGGGTGGACGGTGAGATGACACCTGATGTACAATGAGATGACACCGGGGTGGACGACAAGATGACACCTGATGTACAATGAGATGACACCGGGTGGACGGTGAGATGACACCTGATGTACAATGAGATGACACCGGGTGGACGACAAGATGACACCTGATGTACAATGAGATGACACCTGATGTACAATGAGATGACACCTGATGTACAATGAGATGACACCTGATGTACAATGAGATGACACCTGATGTACAATGAGATGACACCGGGTGGACGACAAGATGACACCTGATGTACAATGAGATGACACCTGATGTACAATGAGATGACACCTGGTGGACGACAAGATGACATCAGGTGGACAGCGAGATGACACCGGGTGGACGACAAGATGACATCAGGTGGACAGCGAGGTGACACCGGATGGACGGCGAGATGACATCAGTTGACGGCGAGATGACATCAGGTGGACAGCGAGATGACACCGGGTGGACGACAAGATGACATCAGGTGGACAGCGAGGTGACACCGGATGGACGACAAGATGACATCAGGTTGACGGCGAGATGACATCAGGTGGACAGCGAGATGACACCGGGTGGACGGCGAGATGACATCAGGTTGACGGCGAGATGACATCAGGTGGACAGCGAGATGACACCGGGTGGACGGCGAGATGACATCAGGTTGACGGCGAAATGACACCGGGTGGACGGCGAGTTGACACGGGTGGACGGCGAGTTGACACCGGGTGGACGGCGAGTTGACACCGGGTGGACGGCGAGACGACACTGCAACAATGACAACAATGACAGAAAAATACCAAAGATAATAATGATGATGATTTTCAAGGTGCAATATTGTAAAGCATGAAAGATAGGAGTAAACATGACATCTAAAGAAAAAAATAGTCTACAGTTTATTCAACAGAAAAAAAAATAGATCAAAGTACAAGTACTTATCTCTTTGATTATACGCAGCCATCCCTCACACGCATCAGTACAACAGACGCATACAAAACGCGCGCACGCATGGATGCACACACGCGCGCGCGCTCACACACACACACCAATCATACATGAACACATGCACGCACGCACACGCGCACATGCATAAACGCGAGCGCGCATCGCTCGCTCACTCACAGACATGCACACCTGCAGCACTCTGAGAGTAAACAGTAAACCAAGATCACTGTTAACAATAAACCGTAAACAAGATCACTGTTAACTGTACTCGAAGCCGAATGGACTTATGACAGTAAACCAAGATCGCCATTTAAACCAAGGCCACAGTAAAAAATGGCAGAATTGATATACCAAGTCACTGTTAAGAGTAAAGAGTAAACCAAGACCACTGCAAAGAGAACAATAAGATGCAGTAACAGTCGTATCAGAGTAAACCAGGATCACTGCAAAGAAAGGCAGAAGAAACGGATGCGCCACAGTCAAGTGTAAACCAAGATAAACCCCTCATTCTAGACGTACCAGGCATTACCGGAAACAATAAATCACCCCAGCACAGACGTATTCTTCCTGTCCGCCATCTTTATCCGTCGGTCTCCCCCCCCCCCCCCCCCCCCCTTCCCCCAACCTCCCTTTCCCTTCCTGTCACGTGAACACCATCGCAAAGAAAACCTGGATGTCCACGGCTGTGGCGGTTGACGTCAGCTGTGCCCGACAATCTGCATCTTTATAACCATGATCCGCTTGCCTCCCCTGATGACCTGAGAAGTTCACTGCCTCGTTCCCACCCTTCAATCTCATTTCCTTTCTCCCCCCTCCTTTTTTTTTTTTAAACCGTTTTATCATTTCTCTCTGGGATTTCAGGTGAAAATGACTTCGTTTCTTGTCCCGGGATAAAGCTCTCATTTCAACATGATGCCCATCCATTGTGTCTTCGACATACATCTAGACGGACTTTGAAGGAGCACGCACGAAAAAGAATTAAACGCTATGCCAGCCTCCTCCTTAATTTTGTCTGTGTTTAACCGTATAACTCGATGAGGAAAGAGACGGATGGAAGGGTGTAGAGAGAGATGACAATAACTACAAAACTACGAATGTTCTTGGAAGCAACGAAGCGAAGTTTTGCTCACAAGGTAAAGCATGACATGAACATTACTCAAGCTGATGTTGCTTTGTTGTACCTTTCACCTAGCACACAGACAAGCAGAAACAGCGCTGACAGGAATGTCCACCGGCCTCTTGTCCACCCCCCCCCCCACCCCCCTTCTCGCCCCCACCTAACAAAATGTCTATCCCCTACACAGATCAAAAACCAAATGTTAATGATTATATCACAGGCCTCTGGCAGGAGGAACGGAATACACAGACGGATAACAAACTCTTTCAGATCCGTCCAAACCTAAACGAGTTTTCCTCTCATCCACGTCTGGTGGTCGCAAAGAAAAAAAACGTTCTATGCCGGGCTGCACACCAGCTATTCGTATTTTACTCATTCATATCTTTTAAAGAATGAAGAAGCGCCGTGGTGCATTCCATGTCATGCTCCACTCACAATGAAACATTCTTTTAGAGTGTTGGGACTTGCATGATGTGAGACACAAACATCTTATAGCAGATTCCATGAAAATCTTGTTCAGAGATGTTCCGCCTGATGCGATCTTTGAATTCTTGATAGAGATCAGCATTTTTCATCGGATCTGAGATTTTACAGTGAAACGATTTTTAACAAAATATCGGGTTGGTTTTTTTAGAAGATGTCTTTTAAAGATGAACGTTGGATCTCAGAATGCTTTGCCTGTGATGGCTTTGAATTCAGTTTTGTACGCATCCTAAACAAAAAAAAATCAGTCTTCACTCTTTTCTGCTCGCCATCCCTATTCACTGTGCATTGCAGACATGAACGACTGACTTGACCTAACTGTAATGAATGCAGTGAAGATGACACAACGAAGATGACACAACACAGTACGTATCTGTTACCTCCACACGTGACACACCATCAACTGTAAAACAGCACATGGTGTCCGACTTAAGCACCGTAGTTTTTACACTGGCTGGCAAACAAACAGTAATCATGCTCGAATGAACTCCGGGCCAGTCTTGTATGTTTTCAGCCTGGCCGACCAAAATGGCCTGACTGGGACTGGTTAATCTGCTCCAAGAACGGACTGAACTCATTTTGGATTGTTCAGCATCGTACGCGCATGCTTGATATTCTGGGAACGTGATTATCATGGTAACAACTCATTTGGACGGCAAAAAGGAATAAGACTGGAGAATCACGACACGCATGGCCATCACTTGCTCTGAATTTACAGTAATTTATCTTCTTTGCACTCGTAGAAAACAGCAGTCTGCGACTCCATCGCGATTTTCACGAATCAAAACGAAAAACAAATTAATGAATCTTGAATCAGTGATTGTTTTGGTCTCGACATCCCCATGGCGATCCTTATCTTACGGAATGCAGAACTGTTTTTTAGGATGTTTAATTTCAAATTCACTTTCATCATGGTGGTGTCGCCGTGTGAGTGATCAGTCCGTATGCGCTCCACCACATCTGCTGAGGTCACAGCAAGCTGGTTTAGAAGCAAGATAAATAAATGAGTAAATAAACGCGAAAGAAATTGAGAAGAGGGAGTTATGGACGAAGCTTTGGAGATGTCTGGCTTCACGCATTAACCCGAAGCACTAGTCTTGGCTATCATGATCTCGGTCACTGTCTACTACTCTGTGTGTGTGTGTGTGTGTGTGTGTGTGTGTGTGATCTCGGTCACTGTCACTACTCTGTGTGTGTGTGTGTGTGTGTGTGTGTGTGTGAGACAAAGAGGAAAGTTCAACGCCATTAAGTCACTAGAGGATTTGACATTAATAACTACAAACTCTTTATAAAAAAAAAAAAAAAAAAAAAAAAAAAAAAAAAAAAAACTTCTACACTCTCGTGACCTCGAAATAAAACGATCGTTTCTACTACCAGGCTTTTCAGCTTTAATATCGCTCGTCTTTCATCACAAAATCAGTCCAACATGGCGGAAAATGACTGTTTGAAACTTGACTGAAAAGAACAAAAGAGCACTGCTGTGACCTTGCTCTGGGATCATGACTATTGTGGAATGCTGGAGGTTTGGAGACCGTGTCATGCGGTAGCTTTGGAACAAAGTTCAGTACCGATGTAGCGTGCAGCGTGACGTTTCTGACATCGTTTGAAAGAAACAAGCTTCGAACTGAGTCCGTGCGTGCTGTTATTTCATTACATGTTCCAGTTTGGCATAACACGTTTCCTGAGCCAACGAGCGGCGTGCTTATTATGGTCATGTAGCAATACCTCGCTCCAAAATGAATTTTGCTGCCAAGAACTGGGCAGACTTGATTCGGACTCTTTGCGTGGTAAAAGCTTCATGTGCGTATTTCAAGGCGACGTAGTCAACAGGACGTGACACAGAAGATCGAAATACATTGGAATTGAAAGCGTCAATACACCACACGACACCACGTGAATAAACTCGGATGCTTTGTATCAAACGCCTAAAAACAAAAAATCAGCAGAAAAAAGTCCATTTGTAAGTGAACACGCTGACATTGTACGGTGAGCGCGAGACAGTCACTGACAAAAAAGTGGGGGAAAAAGGAGAATGGGGCCCCACTGATTAAAAAAATCTCTTAAAAAGGCCAGAAAAATGAAAGAAAGAAACAGGACCCCCCCCCCCCCCCCCCCCCCCCCCCCCCCCGAGAAAAAAAGGAGGGGTGTAACTGGAGGATGGAGGACCAAAAAAAAAAAAACATAAAAAGAGACAACTGGCAAAAACCCACTGGGCTGGGTGTTCGACGATTTTACCCACCAGTCGCACATTCGGCGGTGATTCGCAACCATTCGAACCTGTCACTGGAGCCTGGTTTGCCTTGTGGCTAAAACGTCAGACTCTTGTTCCAAAGATCCGAGAGTTGATTCCCCACCTAAATATGGAGAGATTTTCCCTTCGGCCAAACTCCAGTCGCCTGCCGGTCCTTTGCATGAGAATTCACACTGAGGAGGTCTTGTGCGTGCATGTGAAAAAATATTGCGCGCACGTTATATCCGTTCCATCTTTCGGAGAAGAGTAGGCCATCGTATGCTGGACAGGTGACAGGGAAAATGAATCACAAGGACGTTGGTGTTGTATGTTCAGACATCATCCCTGGAGACGGAATGGGGTTACTTTTAATGGGTGGAATTGGAAACGGCCGCAAACTCGGAGTTCTAGCGGTGGAACGAAGAGACAGACAGACAGAGAGAAAGAGACAGGTAGAGACAGACAGAGAGAGAGAGGGAGAGAGCGTGTGTGTTTTGCTGTGGACGTTTTTATCGTGTGACGTGCCTTAAACGACGAAGTGACTTCGAAACACTCATTGCTCTTGTTTGTTTTGCACCTTTTGAAATGCATGTTTTTTGTGTGAAACATTGACGTCTGGCATGGGCCTTAGCTATGCTTCTGTTTGCCCAGATGATTGACAGGGAAATTAGTGCTAATGCCAAAACTATGTTACCTCTGTTTAGAATGTATACAAGTCGGAGTCGAAAGTGTCCATCAGTTTTCAATCGATGGTCAAAAGACACATCACGTTGTTCTAGTGGCAGCCTCCCCCCCCCCCCCCCCCCCCCCCCCCCCCCACCCCCCCACACCAGAGAAACAACCCACAGAGTGCCAAACATTTGTATAAAAACATAAATCGTGCAGAGTTCTTAAACTAATTAAACGAGACCCATCATTCCAAGCTGTTTGAACGGGTCTGACTGGAATTCTATACATTTGCTGAATTTAAAATGGCGGGTGTTAATGCATGCACGCCGTCCCAGCTCCCATTCCCCCCCCACCCAGCACACATGCACACACGCACGAGCGCGTAAACACACACGCACACGCTGATGCGCGCGCGCGCGCACACACACACACACACACACAATGTGTGCACGCAGAAAGAAAAAAAAAAAAAACACGCGCGCGCGCGCGCACACACACACACACACACACACACACACACACACACACACACACACACACACACACTTCTCTTGACAGACGGCCTCTCCAATTCCTCAAACCGGCCTGCTAGCGCAGCACTCATCGATAATGTTGTTTCAACGTTGCTCACACTGTCGCACGCACATGTGGCTTCTCAAAAAATAAAAAATGTGATCTAATTTTCGTAATCGGTTTCCCTCTTGCTTTTCGAGCGCGCACGCTGAGCGTAATGAAGAAGGAATGTCAGGGATTCAAAGGAAGACATTCTCGTCGCTGCGAGATCATTGAACTTAAAGTTTGGCAGGGTTCGGACGGAAGCCGGAAGAGAACGATGCTTCAATACTGACACTTGACACTTGTGAGGTACACGTTGGTCTTCAAAACAAGCAGACTCGGAGGAACCGCCTACTCTTTTGGGCCTGGTGAATCAGGCTGTTCCTGTCTAGCACATGGACCCCGGCCGTTCGTGGACGTGTTGGGTCAGTCTGTCTGGCACCATCTCACTCATGGACCGCTGCCATTCTTAGTGTTGGTGAATCATTCTATCGCTGTCACACGCACGTGGACTGGCCATCGTCCATGCATCTGTGTGGGGTCATTCTATCACTGTCACACACATACATCGGCTGAGGGGTCATTCTATCACTGTCACACACATACATAGGCTGCTATCACTCGTGGGCCGATGGGGTCATTCTATCACTGTCACACGCGCATGGACTGTCATCAATTACGCTCCTGCCAGGACAGTCTGTCACTGTCACATACACATATGGACCACTGTCACTGTGTCTTGCACAAACAATGACTGCCATCGCTGTGTTTTGCAAAATAATGACTGCTACCACTGTGTCTTGCACAAACAATGACTGCTACCACTGTGTCTGGCACACAAACAATGACTGCTATCAGTGTTTTGCACAAATAATGACTGCCATCATTCTGTCTCGCACAAACAATGACTGCCATCGCTGTGTTTTGCAAAATACTGACTGCTACCACTGTGTCTTGCACAAACAATGACTGCTACCACTGTGTCTGGCACAAACAATGACTGTCATCATCAATCTCGTAGGCCCACCAGGTCAGTCTGTCTCTGTCCGGCACACAGACTGCTGGCAGTGCTGGGGGCTGCTGTGCAGATCCGTTACTGTCTGGCACAGATCTACTGCCCTCACTGGTGGTCCTTTCCGATCCGTCCTTCACTGTCACATACACACATGACCAGTATCACTCGTGACCCTACTGTGTCACTGTCACACACACACACATGGACCAGTATCACTCGTGACCCTACTGTGTCACTGTCACACACACACATGGACCAGTATCACTCGTGACCCTACTGTGTCACTGTCACATACACACATGGACCAGTATCACTCGTGACCCTACTGTGTCACTGTCACACATACACACACATGGACCAGTATCACTCGTGACCCTACTGTGTCACTGTCACATACACACACATGGACCAGTATCACTCGTGACCCTACTGTGTCACTGTCACATACACACACATGGACCAGTATCACTCGTGACCCTACTGTGTCACTGTCACATACACACATGGACCAGTATCACTCCTGACCCTACTGTGTCACTGTCACATACACACATGGACCAGTATCACTCCTGACCCTACTGTGTTAGGTTGTCACTGTATCACACACACACACACACACACACACACACACACACACACACACACACACACATTCATTGACCGTTATCACTGGTAGGCCTGCTAAGTCAGCTTGTCACTGTCTCACATTCACACGCTCGGAAAAAGGCTTTTCCACATTCATCCAATCAGTTCACTTTGTGGAGTCGGGCACGTTTCATCTTTATAATAAACAAAGTAACTCTTGCTCCTATGATGAAATATTGCTCGCCCATAACTCCAAACGAATGCTGCTTACGACTCTGAATCGCCTAGCAGAAATGACAGCACAGAGCACACAGGACAAAGAAGGAAACATCCCCCCTAAAAGGATGTTCCAAGCTTGTCTATATAGCCCGTACTGGACACATCTATACAGCAGCAACAACTGGAGAAATGAACAGATACAAATTATCATCTATTCAAGACTGGCACGGCCCTTTCCATCTTGAATATTCTAGACAAGTAAACAGACGAGCAGTAACAGATGCAGGTAACCTCGATTTAACTGAAAGGAAAGGAAATCTTTAATGAGGCAGCCAACAGTCCCGTGCCTCATTTCAGGCTTCCTTACGTTTCAGGTTATTTCAAACACCAGCAGTTAACATCGTTCATCACGTTGGAGTGAAGTGGTGTTAGAGCGAAGACAATCATCGTTTCGCCCGAGTAATTAACAACAAAAGTACGCATTAACCATGGGCTGCCTTTTTTTTCTCTAATTCTTGAAAGAATCACCGTTTAAGCATAGAACTCAAACATATAATTATCCGAATGTTTCTATGCCATGCTGTCAGTATTGCAGACAAGTTCAAGCAATACAGCTTTGAGGGCTTGACCAACACCTAGCTTCTGAAGCTGCCACGTGTGAAGGCACCTTTAGCGAACATCCGCACAACACACGGTCCCAGCTTTCCCTCCATCGACCTCTCCCGCTTCTTCCCCGCCTCCTCACCCCCTCATCCCTCCCCCTCCCCCCCTCCACCCCCCCCCCACCCCCCGCTCCACCGGCCATTGATCACAGCCAAGTCTCGGAATCTGAGCTGCAGTTGTCTTTCCCTGATAAGGGGCAGTGTGTAATGGCCAGTGGTGTGGCTTAGATCAGCACAGCACCTGATCACACACAGCGCATCGCCACTGTCTGAGGGGTGGGCCACCAGTCTGCTGTGCTTCAGAGCCATTCCTCTGTGGTGTCTGGTGGACAGATCCAAGTGATGGTGTAAGCTTCCCCCCATAAACAACATTTTCATGGCGTCTTTCAGCAACTGCTTGGGAGTTATTCAGGTTAACGAAACTGTAACTGTCCGTTCTTCCTCTCCTCCCTCTTTCCATCCTCCCTTCCCTTAAAAAAGGGGATTTTTTAAAAATATTTATGTGGTGTATATGAGAATGGAGGCAATAGCACAAAAAGAAAATAAGACGACAGTTTATCACAGGCTGTCTTTTTTTTTTTTACCTAATTCCGGAAAGAATCACCCGTAGATGACTCAAGAAAATCACTTTAGTAGATAACTCAAGTAAATCACTTTAGCAGATAACTCAAACAAATCTCTATTCAAATGTTTCCATGCCATACTGTCAAAACTGCAGACAAACTTAAGCAATACAGAAGGTGCGACGTGTGAAGGCACCTTTAGCAAACACCAGCACAACACACACACACGCACGCACACACACACACACACACACACACACACACACACACTCACGCACGCACGCACGCACACACATATTCGGTAAAATTACCTGTCGAAGCATATGGAGACTCACCACGTGATCTTGGACAATAGTTGAGCTTAACCGGTCAAATTTCGGTCTCTTCTATGAAAACCTTGATGGCGATAGCTTCCAGCCACATGTCGGTATTTCTTATCAGTTCCCAGCGCCCCATTCCCATCGTCGTGATTATGACCATGTCTTGCTGACATTCTGGTCATCGCAGCAAACGGGTGAAGCCCCTTCACTTTATGCGTCCTCCATCGCATCTTACCAGCCTTTAACGTCTCCCCGCCCCCTCCCCCTCTGTTGTCCCTCTACCCGGAGTTGTCCACGGAAGACCGGCACAACAACGTGAAGAAACGACCTGGACATAACTAGCCATGCAGGGTAATAAACCGCCGCTGACCCTCGTGGCCATCACGGCTTTCATCACCATCACACCGCCCACTGGCCACACTGATCCCCGTCATTTTCCCCTGCCAGTTACTTCCCTTTCATCGTCCTCCATTTCGCTCTGCTGTTCAGGGCTTTGGTGAAGAAATGGGCTGGAATCCCCCCATCCTTTCTCCTGCCCTCCACCCCCCCCCCCCCCTTTCCCGTTTTCCCTACCCCCACCCCCTTAACCTCCATCTCTCTCTCTCTCTCTCTCTCTCTCTCTCTCTCTCTCTCTCACACACACATACACACACACACACATTGAGCCCCACCCTCTCACTTTCGTCCTGAAAACCAAGAACACGTGTTGTCAACCGAGGTCTTTCTTTGGCGTGGAGAGTAACGACACAGAGGTTTTCACTGAAGTCATGAGTGCTGACACAGAGTCTTTCTCTGGGGTCATGAGCATTGACCTGGAGCCTTTCTCTCAAGTCATGAGCATTGACCTAGAGCCTTTCTCTCAAGTCATGAGCATTGACCTAGAGCCTTTCAAGTCATGAGCATTGACCTAGAGCCTTTCTCTCAAGTCATGAGCATTGACCTAGAGCCTTTTTCTTAAGTCATGAATTCTGACATAAAGCTTAAGACATAAGTACTTACACAGAGCCGTTCTTGTAAGTCGTGAGTACTAACATAGAGAGCCTTTCTCTGAAGTCATCAGCACTGACATAGAGCCTTTCTCTGAGGTCGTCAGTATTGACATAGAGCCTTTCTCTGAAGTCGCGAGTACTGACATAGAGCCTTTCTGTGAAGTCATCGGTATTGACATAGGGCCTTTCTGTAAAGTCATCGGTATTGACATAAAGCCTTTCTCTGAAGTCATAAGAACTGACATAAAGCCTTTTCTCAGATGTCATAAGTACTGACATAGAGCCTCTCTCTGAATTCATGGGTTCTGACATGGAGATTGACATAGAGTATTGACATAGAACTTCCATCTGGAGTCATCAGTACTGGGAAAAAAAGCCTTTCCCTAGAGACATAAGTTTTGGCACAAAGCCTATTTCTCAAGTCATGAGTAATGACATAGAGCCTTTATCTGGCGATGCAAGCACTGACACACAGCCTTTCTCTGAAGTTATGAGTACTGACGTACAGCCTTTCTCTGAAGTTATGAGTACTGACGTAGATCCTTTCTCTGAAATCATAACTACTGACGTAGAGCCTTTCTCTGAAATCATAACTACTGACGTAGAGCCTTTCTCTGAAGTTATGAGTACTGACAAAGCCTTTCTCTGAAGTCATAACTACTGATATAATGTCTTTCTGTGAAGTCATAACTACTGAATTGGACATAATGCCTTTCTCTGAAGTCATAACTACTGAACTGACATAGAGCCTTTCTCTTAAGTCATAACTACTGAACTGACAATGCCTTTCTCTGAAGTCAAAACTACTGACATGTCTTTCTCTGAAGTCGTAACTACTGAATTGACATAATGCCTTTCTCTGAAGTCATAACTACTGAACTGACATAATGCCTTTCTCTGAAGTCATAACTACTGACATGTCTTTCTCTGAAGTCAAAACTACTGACATGTCTTTCTCTGAAGTCATAACTACTGACACAGGGCCTTTCTCTGAAGTCATAGCCACTGACATGAGCCTTTCTCTGAAGTCGTACTACTGACATGAGCCTTTCTCTGAAGTCATAACTACTGACATAGTGTCTTTCTCTCTAAAAGCCATCATAAGCACTGATATAAGTCCCCCTCCCCCACCCCTACCCTCCCTCTCTCTGTCTCTCTCTCTCTCTCTCTCTCTCTCTCTCTTCTGTCTCTCTCTCTCTCTCATTCTCTCTCTCTCTCTCTCTGTTTCACTGTGTAACCAAAGTTGATGAACGTACGACGCACTGTACGAAACAAAATCAGCTTGTACCATCTGAAATCGTGGCAGTACATTTCTGACAGCTAGGACTCGCTCGTCCTTTTTGTGCCCCAACAGAACAGACCTGCGCATGTGTCAAACTGGTGACCTCATTTCGTACAAGATTAGTGAGTCTGCGCGCGCGCGTGCGTGCGTGTGTGTGTGTGTGTGTGTGTGCGCACGCGTGTGTGCGTGTGCGTGTGTGTGTGTGTGTGTGTGTGTGTGTGTGTGTGTGTGTGTGTGTGTGTGTGTTCGTTCATTCTTTAATTTAATGTCTCTTCACTTTAAGTGTTATTAGAAAAAAAAAAACCAAGAGAGTGTGTGTGTGTGTAAGTACGTACGTGTGTGTGTATGTGTTTGTGAGTGTGTGTGTGTGTGTGCGTGCGCGCGCGCGCGCGCACGCGTGAATGTGTGTGTACATATGTGAGTGTGTATCCGCGTGAGAGAGAAAATACTTAAGTAATACTGTATACGCAGGTGTGTTTAAATTAGTAAATTCCAATGACATTGAAGAGGAGGGAAGGTCAGGATCAGGGTGGATAGGAGAGGGGTGGGGGAGTGGGGGGGGGAGGGAGGGGAGGGGTGTCAGCAATACTAAATAGAAAAAAAAAAACAAAACAAAACTGTAATACAACCTAACACAACATTATCAAAACAAGGAATCATCAGATCAAGTTACCAATCGGACTCTTATACAGTCCCTGTGCAATGTCAAATATTTGTAAATAATTCGAAAGTAACTTTTCGAAAGATGAGCGGGATGGCTCAATGTCTGAAAGCCAACCAGCCAAATGTTTTTTCAACTGCTGGCAAAGAAAAATAACATGAAACGGCGAGATATTTACGCCACATACACACAATACATTATGATTGAATTTCGTTTTAAATGCATCAAGTCTAAATCTAAAAACCATGCTTGTGAATAGCCTATGATGATGGTAATTTTTTTTCTGTCACCAAAAAATGTTTTTATAGATTTTTTACGCCGAAGGTCATCACAAAGATCTCTTCTTCTTGTTGCTTTTTTTTATAAAACTCCAGCAAGTTTTTTTTCCAAAAGATAACATCCTTCTTGTAGGGACAGGGGATTTGTATTTTAATTGAATGGCTATGATTCTTTGCACCCTTTTTTGCTGTTCGGTCCGCCCATTCATTTGCAGATAATCCACAATGAGAAGGAATCGAACAGAAATCGACACTGGTACCACGTACAGACAGGAAATGAATTAAGTGAATAATTTCTGTGACAAGTTCCCCTCTTACTTTTGTATTAAATGAATTCAGCGCTTGCAAAACAGATTTAGAATCTACACAAAACAGTATATGAAACAAAAACAAAGAAACGGGTAGATTCAGCAGATAATTCAAACCCATTGCAATAGCAACGCGTTCAGCTGTAAATATTGAAAAATGTTTTCCGATGTGATAAGATCGTTCCACCTTCAAGGCCGGGATAACAAAAGCTGCACCAGCTAGACCGTTATTGAGGACAGAACCATCTGTGTATAGACTTTTCAAATGGTTTGAATAATGATTATCTATATGACAGCGGACACATGCAGAGACAGCTGGACCTTCCTCTTTCTTGAAATCTAAATAATCCGTGTCATAATTGGGCAGCGATGAGTTCCCATTTAGGGATTATGCTATGCGATAGTCGCGGAGCTACATTTTTAGGCTCAACACCTGCATTTTTTTAAACAGATCAGACGTATATTAACCTATCGTTGTTAGAGAATATATTTGATGTGCTCTTTTAGGGAAATGAATCTCTGATTTTAACTCGACTTCCATAGCAACTGAGTTTTGAGTAGAATTACTTCGTAAAAATATATTTTGCTGATGAGAGTTTCATCTGTTCTTCTAGCGGTAATGTACAAATCACTGCATAGAGCATTTCTCTGAAGTCATAACTACTGACATAGAGCCTTTCTCTGAAGTCATAACTACTGACATAGTGCCTTTCTCTAAAGCCATCATAAGCACTGATATAAGTCCCCCTCCCCCATCCTCTCTCTCTCTCTCTCTCTCTCTCTCTCTCTCTCTCTCTCTCTGTTTCATTGTGTAACCAAAGCTGATGAACGTACGACGCACTGTACGAAACAAATCAGCTTGTACCATCTGAAATCGTGGCAGTACATTTCTAACAGCTAAGACTCGCTCGTCCTTTTTTGTGCCCCAACAGAACAGACTTGCGCATGCGTAAAACTGGTGACCTCATTTCGTACAAGAAACTGTGTGTGTGTGTGTGTGTGTGTATGTGTGTGTGTGTGTGTTTGTGCGTGTGAGAGTGTGTGTGTGCTTGTATGTGTGTGTGCGCGCGTGCGCGCGAGTTTGTGTACGTATATGTGTGTGTGTGGACGTGTGTGGGGGGTGGGAGTGGGGGGGGTGCCAATGTGTGCGCACGCGCACGCGTGTGTGTATGTGTCTGTGTACGCGCACGCGTACATGCATGCGTGCGTGCGAGCGTGTGTTGTGCGTCTGTGAGTTGGACAGATGTCTTGCTCTTTTCTTTTTATCTTCATCTTCCCCAGGACGTGGAGTCTGGTCCTGACTGGTCTTTGATGACGGCATTAAGCCGCGTTGCTAGCGTGTCCACACCCCGTTAAGACCCACTTCCAACCGCCCAGAAACTAGGACAGTAGGTACTGTTTCTTTGGGGGGGGGGGGGGGGGGGGGGGGGGGGGGGAAGGGGGGACGGGGCTCATCCAAACTCCTCATATACCCCGTAACAGACGTCTGCTGTACACTCCCACTATCTTTACTCTGAAACATGTTGGGGGGGGGGGGGGGGGGGGGGGGGGGGGGGGGGGGGGGGGGGTGACGGATGGGGGGGGAGGGAGGGAGGGTAGAGAGTAGGGAGTTATCAGTCAGCACGACAACCGCTACAATCACATGCGTAGTGTTTGCGCATATCTACGTTGTCGCACGAGATCTTAAACATAAAAAAAAAAAAACCTGCGGCAATTTTCTCGGTCCGTTTTTCTTAGCGTGGTAACAGGCCCAGCACTGCGAAGTGGCCCTCTGTACTTGCCGCTAGCGGAGGGTGACTATACAGGCATCGTGCAGCACGCACTCTGTACTTGCCGCTAGCGGAGGGTGACTATACAGGCATCGTGCAGCACGCACTCTGTACTTGCCGCTAGCGGAGGGTGACTATACAGGCATCGTGCAGCACGCACTCTGTACTTGCCGCTAGCGGAGGGTGACTATACAGGCATCGTGCAGCACGCACTCTGTACTTGCCGCTAGCGGAGGGTGACCATACAGGCATCGTGCAGCACGCACTCTGTACTTGCCGCTAGCGGAGGGGACCATACAGGCATCGTGCAGCACGCACTGTGTACTTGCCGCTAGCGGAGGGTGACCATACAGGCATCGTGCAGCACGCACTGTGTACTTGCCGTTAGCGGAGGGTGACCATACAGGCATCGTGCAGCACGCACTGTGTACTTGCCGTTAGCGGAGGGTGACTATACAGACATCGTGCAGCACGCACTCTGTACTTGCCGTTAGCGGAGGGTGACCATACAGGCATCGTGCAGCACGCACTCTGTACTTGCCGTTAGCGGAGGGTGACCATACAGGCATCGTGCAGCACGCACTCTGTACTTGCCGTTAGCGGAGGGTGACCATACAGACATCATGCAGCACGCACTGTGTACTTGCCGCTAGCGGAGGGTGACTATACAGGCATCGTGCAGCACGCACCGATCAGAAGATCCGAGGAAAAGAGCGTGGAGCGTTCAGTTGATCACTTACAGTCCTAGCGCTCCTCTCACGCTTTCCTGTGACGAGCATAACGACAAGATCGCAAAGGCGAAGGGTGGGGGGGGGGGGGGGGGGGAATTCCATGACTCCCCAGCCGAAAGTAAAAGTTCTGAAAGTGTGGGAACTGCCACACTCCCTCGTTTCTGATTGTTGTGGAAGATAGAGATGTTCAGATCAAGACAACCAACAACGTGGTGATGCGGTTGCTGGTTGTATCATGTCTCATATTGTTCACCGAGATCAAGCGAGACCTGTTTTGCCAGATGTTTACACGCATAGTTCCTCAGTTCCAGACAACAGCTGCTTGGGATGCAAGAGCAGGGGACCCTACAGCGGCTGAATGTCGATCCGGGACGCTGAGCCATCTTTAACGCACACAGCATCACTTCTGGCTAGGTTACAGACCAGTCCTATTGCCCATGGTCCATTACATCATTCACGCACAGAATTACTTCTGCCCAAAGTTACAGACGAGTTTTGTTGTCGTTCATGTTCCATTATTTCTGAGATGAAGGAAGCTGAAATGACCTACCGACCAGGAACACTAAGTTGTATTTTGTTCCGAAAAAAACACTGTGTCGCAAACGTCTGCCCCTCCCTTCTTTACCTTAACACTAAAGCAAAACAAAGGAAATGCTAGTGCCTTATTTTTTCCGGATGACGTAAAATCCATTCAGCAATCAGCATCTTTCTGCTGATAATCGGCTTGACACGCCTCAAAGAGATTGATGCCATTTGAGGAGGTCTCGGCTTTTCTTTATTTCTTCTTTTTGTCACCCTTTTCGGCATTTTTTATCTCATTTAACTTTTTCTCCTCTCTTTCTGCTGCTTCATGATTTCTTGGCGTCTTTGGCTAGAACTGTTATTGCTCATTCTGACCCATCAATAAATCTGGGGGGTTTATGTGGCAGGGAGAAAAATCACAAGACGTTAAAGAAAAAACTTGCCTTAGATTTTAAGCTGGGAACCTTAAACGTGTAAAAACTGAACTGAAGATTCAAAATCAAACAACTAAACCGCAGAGAAAACAGGAAATGTTCTGTCTGCGGAATCGTCACGGGAAGACTGACATTCTGCGCGGACCATGTGTGATGCATATAAAATCGTCACGGGAAGACTGACATTCTGCGCGGACCATGTGATGCATATAAAATCGTCACGGGAAGACTGACATTCTGCGCGGACCATGTGATGCATATAAAATCGTCACGGGAAGACTGACATTCTGCGCTGCGCGCACCATGTGATGCATATAAAATCGTCACGGGAAGACTGACATTCTGCGCGCACCATGTGATGACTATAAAATCGTCACGGGAAGACTGACATTCTGCGCGCACCATGTGATGATATAAAATCGTCACGGGAAGACTGACATTCTGCGCGCACCATGTGATGCATATAAAATCGTCACGGGAAGACTGACATTCTGCGCGGACCATGTGATGCATATAAAATCGTCACGGGAAGACTGACATTCTGCGCGGACCATGTGATGCATATAAAATCGTCACGGGAAGACTGACATTCTGCGCGGACCATGTGATGACTATAAAATCGTCACGGGAAGACTGACATTCTGCGCGGACCATGTGATGACTATAAAAATCGTCACGGGAAGACTGACATTCTGCGCGGACCATGTGATGATAAAATCGTCACGGGAAGACTGTGACATTACCAACTATAAAATCGTCACGGGAAGACTGTGACATTCTGCGCGGACCATGTGATGATATAAAATCGTCACGGGAAGACTGTGACATTCTGCGCGGACCATGTGATGACTATAAAATCGTCACGGGAAGACTGTGACATTCTGCGCGGACCATGTGACTGACATTCTGCGCGGACCATGTGATGACTATAAAATCGTCACGGGAAGACTGTGACATTCTGCGCGGACCATGTGATGACTATATAAAATCGTCACGGGAAGACTGACATTCTGCGCGGACCATGTGATGACTATAAAATCGTCACGGGAAGACTGTGACATTCTGCGCGCACCATGTGATGCATATAAAATCGTCACGGGAAGACTGACATTCTGCGCGGACCATGTGATGACTATAAAATCGTCACGGGAAGACTGTGACATTCTGCGCGGACCATGTGATGCATATAAAATCGTCACGGGAAGACTGTGACATTCTGCGCGGACCATGTGATGACTATAAATCGTCACGGGAAGACTGTGACATTCTGCGCGGACCATGTGATGACTATAAAATCGTCACGGGAAGACTGTGACATTCTGCGCGGACCATGTGATGACTATAAAATCGTCACGGGAAGACTGTGACATTCTGCGCGGACCATGTGATGACTATAAAATCGTCACGGGAAGACTGTGACATTCTGCGCGGACCATGTGATGACTATAAAATCGTCACGGGAAGACTGTGACATTCTGCGCGCACCATGTGATGACTATAAAATCGTCACGGGAAGACTGTGACATTCTGCGCGGACCATGTGATGACTATAAAATCGTCACGGGAAGACTGACATTCTGCGCGGACCATGTGATGCACTATAAAATCGTCACGGGAAGACTGTGACATTCTGCGCGGACCATGTGATGCCTATAAAATCGTCACGGGAAGACTGTGACATTCTGCGCGGACCATGTGATGACTATAAAATCGTCACGGGAAGACTGTGACATTCTGCGCGGACCATGTGATGCCTATAAAATCGTCACGGGAAGACTGTGACATTCTGCGCGGACCATGTGATGACTATAAAATCGTCACGGGAAGACTGTGACATTCTGCGCGGACCATGTGATGACTATAAAATGGAAAACATTTTAGCTTTTTTTGACTTTTTTTGACATGGACGAGTAGGGGGCTTGGGGTGGGGGGAAGGGTGCCAATGTCTTAACAAT
>JADBJO010007006.1:62500-92500 GCA_016801955.1 Conus betulinus
GGAGGCGAAAAAAGGATGAGGAAGCAACGAGATTGGAAAGCAGAGGGAGTGAAAGGAAGGGAGGAGGGGAGGAAGAGAGAGAAACGGGGGGTCGGGTGGAGAAGGAGACGGTGAGATAGAGACAGACAGACAGAAAGACAGACAGAGGAGAACGGGAGTAAAGGAGTGCAAAACGGCATAAACATTCAATCAGAATCATTTTTCACTGTCCGACACATTAAGTATTTCATTATCAGTTTACTCCTCTGCGTTGAAAGCACATCTAGCATGTTTTCCTTTAGTAACTTGGGGGCGCGGAGGGGGGGGGGGGGGGGGCGCTTTACTGATCTCCGGATCATCGACACTAAGATATTTCTGAGCGGGGTCTGGGGTTTTCTGTACGGGGGGGGGGGGGGGGGGGGGGGGGAGGGGGCGGCGCATTCTGGAGTGGGAGTTTGAGTGGAAGTGGTTTGGCGTTTGGCAGTAGTCACACGCCCTCTGTCCGACTGGTCTGGCTCCACGCTGACATTTTCGGTCCTTACCACTCGCTTTCCCTTCTTTCTTTCCCACCACGCTGATCTTCAACCTCTGTGGGTTTAGAGGCAGGGGGAGGGAGGGGGTGCGGTGGAAATCCTGTTATCGGCACAGCTTATCCTGGGACTGAAGCAAATGCAAGTCGTGTGATATCGTTTTGCCTGTCCCGGACTCTGGTCGTCTCCCTTTACAGAAAGGATCCCCTTGCTTGTTGTGCCCCAGTTGTTTGCATCTATGACACACACCCTCATTCACACACACACGCACACGTACACACACACACACATAGTGATATAGTGGTTTGGCTCCACACTATTTGTTAAAAAAAAATACTGCTTTTGACATTTTTTTTTTCGGTTGTTTTCTGACGTAATGAATTTGGCCGTAAAAGGGTCCACTTTAAGTACTTTTTCAAAAGGTGTAGCAGGGAGGGTGACAGAAAGGAATCTACTCCCCATTGTCTCGAAACGACCTTTTATTGGTTTGGTTTGGTTTTGATTTGATTTTTTTTTGGCCCATGTCCTCATAGCATTCCGTTTAAATACCGGACCGTACTTCGCACCATACTCCAGTCAAAGACTTTCTATTCCACGGTTTGCTATTCATACTGGGAGGTCTGTCACCCACACTTTCACACCTGGCTTTTTCACCCCTAATCTTTCTTTCGAACCAAAGGGACTGGCGTTGGGCGAACTGCATCAAGGAACAAATCATACCTTTGTACCAAAAGAACGTTGCTTACCTGTCTGGTTGCAGGCTAGATTCTCCAGAGACCTCTGATGTCTTCAGTCCTGACAATTCTGCCATGGCTTTCCGTTCCTTCTGCAACCAAGCGCCGTGCTCAAAACCTGCCACTGTTCTGCAGAGAGTCTGGGATGTCCTGAACACCAACCACTCGTGCCTTGGCCTGATGTTCGTTCCGAAGCCACATACTGCTCCAGTCCTGTTTTGCACAGATTTCTGGGGTGTCCCGCTTTTTTTTTTTCCGAAACACAGTTTTGGAGCGACGACACTTTCAACTTCCAGCGTTCACGGCGTACCCCGATGGGCTTGGAAAATAATCTAAGCTGAGAAAAACAAAAAACAAAAAAAAAAAAAAAAAAAAACAGCATGAACTCAGCTCGCAGATCAGCGGTGTGTAAAATGTGCAAAATCCGTGTTCGCGGATCGGCAGTGTAAAACACGTGCAACGTCCGTGTTTGCGTGCCATGAGTGTTACTCACCAAGAGACCGTGCTGGACCAGTTAACGCCCGGTGTTTTTGTGGGGTTTTTTTTTTTTTTCTTTCTTTCTTTTCTGTAGGTTCTATTTCTCTGTATATTTCTTCATGTGCCTGATCAAAAGCTTGCTTGGCTGAACATTGTAAAATGATATTCATTGGTCGGCTACAATAAAGCAACAAAATGACCATTATTATCAGACGTACATGTAATTTTTTTTTTATTATTATTTAGCGTTAGAATCAGACAAATCTAAATGAGGAGCGTGACATTTAAACAGTTCGATCCATGTGACACAAACAGTTCTGTGCTGGGCTGCAACTTCTCACTGTCAAATCATCATACTCTGTGTGTGTGTGTGTGTGTGTGTGTGTGTGTGTGTGTGTATGTCTCTGTCTGTCTGTCTGTCTGTCTGTCTCTCTCTGTCTGTCTGTCTGTCTGTCTCTCTGTCTGTCTGTCTGTCTCTCTCTCTCCCTCTCTCTCTAGTGTGTGTGTGTATGTGTGTGTGCGTGCGTGTTTGTGTGTGTACGTACGTGCGTGTGTGCGTACGTGCGTGCATGCGTGTGTTGTGTGGGTGTGTTGAGAGAGAGAGAGAGAGAGAGAGAGAGAGAGAGAGAGAGAGAGAGACGTTTCTTTCCATAAACATCAAGGTATGCACTTGATATCTCAACCAGTTTTAAAGTACCCACATCTTCAACCAGTTTTAAAGTACCCACATCTTCAACCAGTTTTCAAGTACCCACATCTTCAACCAGTTTTAAAGTACCCACATCTTCAACCGGTTTTATTAAAGTACCCACACCTTCCAACCAGTTTTAAAGTACCCCAGACCTTTCAACCAGTTTTAAAGTACCCACACCTTTCAACCAGTTTTAAAGTACCCACACCTTCAACCAGTTTTAAAGTACCCACACCTTTCAACCAGTTTTAAAGTACCCACACCTTTCAACCAGTTTTAAAGTACCCACACCTTCAACCAGTTTTAAAGTACCCACACCTTTCAACCAGTTTTAAAGTACCCACACCTTTCAACCAGTTTTAAAGTACCCACACCTTTCAACCAGTTTTAAAGTACCCACACCTTCAACCAGTTTTAAAGTACCCACACTTTCAACCAGTTTTAAAGTACCCACACCTTTCAAACCAGTTTAAAGTACCCACACCTTTCAACCAGTTTTAAAGTACCCACACCTTCAACCAGTTTTAAAGTACCCACACCTTTCAACCCACACCTTTCAACTAGTTTTAAAGTACCCACACCTTTCAACCAGTTTTCATGTATCCACACCTTTTCACGTGTCACGATTCTCACCCTGTACAACGTGAAAGTCGTTCTTAGTTCCTCTCTTCTGCTCATGTCCTGGGGGGGAATCATTTTCCCTTGTTTTCCCCTGCAAAACTGTTGTTCCCTTAACAACAGAAAAGAAACCTGTCGGTTATTGACGTGACACACTACAGCTATCCTCCATCCTCGCAACGGCGAACTCAATCTTCAGTTTCCTTCTTCTTCACCCCCCCCCCCCTCTTCCCCCTACCCCCTCACTCTCCACCCTCCTTCAAGCCATACGCTGCATCCCAAAAGAGAGAGAAAAAAAGGTCCACATAAATACAGAATGAAATCTACCGAGTACTGATGCGAAACAACGAAGAATCTCATTTCTGTGTCTCTCTTCTTTTGATATTGACACCACCACAACATATTACTTCTTTTCCGGAAGCGAACAAAAAAACAGTCTTCTGCTATTTTGGTTACTATGAGAGAGCAGAAATTTATGGAAAGGAAAAAGAGAAAATAAGGGGGGGGGGGGGGGAACGCTTCTTGTTTTTCCACAAGAAACAGCAACACTTTGGAAAGCTTCTTTCAAAATTGAATACATCGACATGCAAAAGATTTCGTTTGAAACTGTAATGTTCCGTGGCTCCGGGGGAGGGAGGGGGGAGGAAGGGATGTGAAGTATAAACCTCGGATGAAACAGAATCTCTTAAAGGGACAGGGAATATAACACAAACAAAACGACTGAATGGACGAATGAATGCCAGGATTGACTGAATAATCAAGTACTGAAATAAATGGGCGCTTTCTGTTTAAGTAGCTTATTTCCTGTTGTTGACAGTCAGTGGAAAACTCAGTACTTTCAATCCTTTATAGCCAGTTTAGTTTTTTTTTTTTTTTAACTAACGAACACGTGCTTGGAGGCTTGCACAAAAATACACACACAAGCGCACGCACGTGCATTTGAAGGCAGAGGGACTGGAACACTGATGTCCAGACAGGGATTAGAACAGAGCGGTTCGATTTCTATTTCCACCCGGAAAAGTCATGGCGTGTGGACCATCCATACACCTTCCACACAGTCTGTGGATTGTATGGATCGCGCACGCGCGCGCGCGCGCGCGCGCGCACGCACGCACACACACACACACACACACACACACACACACACACACACACACACACTGAGAGGAAACAGTCCGGACAGTAAGCCATCGGAAGACTATCGGACAGACAATGCCTCACACAACTCGCTGAGAACTGGATAATGGTCGATGGACTTGACGACGGCTTTGTCCATTTATCTTGAAAACACATCTCACAGAGCCTTGTTTTGTCTGTAAACCATTTCAATGCAAGTTTCGCTTACTATCTTACATTCTTGCCTCACTGCCACACTCTCTAACCTCACTATTCTTCGTCCTTCTTTTCAATTTTAAAGGTGCTGCTTTTTTTTTTTTTAGCTTTTTAGCTCTCTCCTCTTGGATTTGCACGACTAGACTGCTCTCTAAGAAATAAACATCCGCCCGTTTTAGATTTATGATTCAAACGTGATCACCACCATAGAAAAAAAAAACTGGCAGTAGAAGGACATCTGGGAGTCATGACCTGGATGCGGCCCGGCCCCCTTAGAGTGTAAGGAGTTCAGGACCTTCTGCTGTCCAGCTCTCCCTAGAGTTTCTTGATGACGTCAGTTCTTGGCAATGATTAGTTACTATCACCTACAAAGTCTCGCTTTGGTCCTTCTCTCCGTCACGTGACAACCAGTGAGGTCAACAAAGTGGCTTGGCCATGGTTCACGAAGAGAAACAAAGGGCGAACTGCGCATGTTGGGAAATCAACAGACTGGGCTGGCTGCTTGTATTCAGTCATGAAATTGTCCATCTAGGTCGTGGGTGCAGTGCTACAGTGGGAAAGGCTATGTTTTAAGTGGTTTGGTTGTTAACGTTTTCAGAACACGGTGTTTGACCCACATTCTCCCTGCACGTTGTGCACGTGTTTGCACATTTCAAGAGGTGTGTCCGAAGTGAAACAAGCACAAAGGTTGTTTGTCAATCAGATGGCGTTCTACCGCCCAGCAAAGCCAGGTGTGCGCCATTCTCCTATTTGAGCATTATTTGGGGAAATGGATCGACAACCACTTTGAATGCTATTGAACTGCCTTGCAGTTTATCTTCAGCAGAAATGTGTACCATAATAGAAAAGAAACGATACGCCGTTTTTTGTTGTTGTTGTTGTTGTTGTTGTTTTTCTCTCTCTTCTGGGACTACGTGTTTTTCATGATTGAATACTCCATATGCGAGTAGATCAGTTATTACCTTGTCGTTCAGAGTTTTGTTAAATGCTTTAACAACAAAGTACTGTAAAGACATTAAGTGTGTCTGCTCCGCAGAATTAACAATGGAGCATATACTGGTAAAAACGTGTTTCAATGAAAACTGTCCTACCTCCGAAAGTCGTACAATGTGTTTTGCCTGTTTCTAATGTTAAGTTTGTTTTGGGGTCAGTTTAATCTTTTCAACCTTTCAATATTTAGATTAGCTAGATATTTATGTGGTCCTCCTGCGCATTTCTTGTAACTCTCTCTCTCTCTCTCTCTCTCTCTCTCTCTCTCTCTCTCTCTCTCTCTCTCTCTTCTCCGTTTTTAAAAACATTTTGATGATGTTGAAAATTAACAATGTTTTGCTGTTTTTCTTATGCTAGAGTCTAAAATCACCGACACGATGAAAAGACTTTAAATAAACCAACCAACCAACCAACGAGCATCATTTCCACGACGTAGTGAAGCAGAGCAGTCCATACCCAGGAAAGGATTTTCTGTCTGACGCCTGTCTTTCATGAGCAGTAAGTAAGGTAAGGTAAGGTAAGTAGGTAAGGTAAGGTAAGGTAAGGTAAAGGTAAGGTAAGGTAAGGTAAGGTAAGGTAAGGTAAGGTAAGGTAAGGTAAGGTAAGGGCCCCGCCGACTGCAAGGCATAAGCAGCCTGTGTATATAGTTGTGTTGAATCTGACCATGAAAAATAAACTGACAGTGACCAAAAACACAGCCTGCCACTTTTTCTTTATTTTTCTTTCTGTTTGTCTCTATATCGCAAAAAAAAAACAGAGCCTGCCATTTTTGCCGTTTTTCTGTTTGTCTCTATTTGACAAAAAACACAGCCTACCATTTTTTTCTCTTTTGGTTTTTTTTTTCCGTTTGTCTCTATTTCGCAAAAAAACACACAGCCTGGCACCTTTCTTTTTGGGTTTTTTTTTTGTTGTTGTTGTTGTTGTTGTTGTTGTCTGTTTGTCTCTATTTCGCAAAACACACAGCCCGCCATTTTCTCTTTGTTTTTTCTCTGGTTGTCTCTATTTCGAAAAAAAGCACAGCCTGCAATTTTTCTTCTTGTATTTTTTCTGTTTGTCTCTATTTCGCAAAAAAATACGGCCTGTCTATTTTCTCTCCGTTTTTTTTTTTTTTTTTTTTTTTTTTTTGGTTTTTTTTTTTGTGTGGGGGGGGGGGGGGGGGGGGGGGTTGAGGTTGCTGTTGTTTGTCTTTATTTCGCAAAAAAAAGAAAAACAGAGCCTGCCATGTTCGTCTTTGTTTTTTCTCTTTGTCTCTACTTCGCAAAGAACAGAGCCTGCCATTTTTTCTCATTTTTTTTTCTGTTTGTCTCTATTTCACGAAAAACAGAGCCAACTATTATTCTCTCTTTTTTTCTCTTTGTCTCTGCTTCGCTGTACATTTACACGTGTATCTGAAGTCACAGTCGGCCAAGTGCCGTAAAAAATAAATTCATATGGCATTCCGTGGCTGGCTGGGGGCAGTAAACAACATGACCAGCAGGTATTTCTCTGTTTGTCGTTTGTAGACATGGTGCGTATAAAATCACCATCGTCTCGAACAGACACTGAACAACGTCATTTTCATTTCATGCAGCCTTCAAGGGAACAAACGAAAAAACTGCAGAGGCACCTGGAAAACCGGAGAGTCTCACGCAGCTCCACAGCAAGCAACGAACAGACATAAGGAGCATGGTATGTCCGCAGTGTGGTCAAACCCTGTTGTACTGGGCGGAAGTCTTTCTTTATTAAGCCGTAAAGATTTTAGTGAGGGTATGAGTGAACAGGTGCATACGTGTGATCTGTGTGTTGTTGTGTGTGCGTCGTCTAATATCACGAATAGTGGATAGACGTTAAATGACAGACACACACACACAGACTGACAGTCACAAACATGAATATCCTTCATACTGTTTACTATTTTCCATCTTTTTCTGCTCTTTGTACTACCACTCCACCTCCCTTGTTTTCTGAAAGTATCCAAGAGAGAGTTAGGTCGGGTTTGTGTTTTGCAGCCAGCAGCATCACAGTTCAGTCTGAAAAAAAAAACTTCTTCAAGTCGCTCAGTTCCACACTTCACCCTACCAACGCCAACATGCCCAATCCAAACGAACCGCTGCCCTCCCCCCCCCCCCTTCCGAAAGTCTAACCTCCGCGCCCTTCCCCTCCCCCGTCCTGTTATCTTCCACCGTCACCACTCTCAGTCGCCTTCTGCTCAGCACGTCCCCCACCGCCCCCCCCCCCCCCCCCCCCCCCCCCCCACACACACACACACACACACACCCCACCCAATCTCCCTTCTTCCTCGTTCTTTCACGGGGTGTCCGTGCTGTTGAACATCCGGTGAAAGCCACGAGCGAGCCTGCAGTCGACGTGGGCCACTTCTTCAGTAATGTTCGTCCGAGAATCCAAGCCTGATAGATAGAAAAGATAGATAGATAGATAGATAGACAGACAGAGACTGACTGACTGACTGACTTTAATCCCGGAGCAGGGGAAAGAATGGGCAATTGTCGGTTCACGGGATATCTTCCTACGATGAGAAGAGGTGGACAAGGACAGAGAGAGGGAGATTGAAGGGTTGGGGTGGTTGAGGAATCGGGGGGGGGGGGGAGCTGGGTTGGGGGTGATGGGCAATACCTGGTTATTGTGATGTGATGGGCGCGTTGAGGTTGGGGAAAGAGGTGTGTGTGGTGGGGACCGGGGGTGAGAGAGGGAGAATATCTGTGAGCTGTTTTCGTGAGCTGACGACTGGATGGAGGGACACCTGGCTGCGTTCTTGTCGTTACAGTCCCCTGAGGAACGCGTTTCGCAATGAGCCAACCTGAATGAGAAAGGGGACCGGCAACCCTGGTACAGGGGTTATTACCGCGGGATGCTGACTGAAAAGTCATGGGTACTAGTACTGACAGAAGCAGGGGTGTGTGTGTGTTTGTGTGTGTGTGTGAGTGTGCGTGCGTGCGTGTGTGTGTACGTGTGTGTGTGTGTGTGTGTGTGTGTGCGTGTGTGTGTGTGCGTGTGTGTGTGTGTGTGTGTGTGTGTGTGTGTGTGTGTGTGTGTGTGTGTGCGTGCGTGCGTGCGTGCGTAAGCCACGATTTTGAAATTGGGAACAGATTTAATTCATTATCTTGTTCCAACGTACATTGAATTTCATTGGGATCGAATGAACGGTTGTTGATTTACAGACAATTAAACAGAGGATGGGTCGAAATCAAAGTTCGCAAAATCTGTTCAGTTCACAAAATCATTTCATATAGGGGTGTGGCCACCGCCATTGGCGAGACATTCCACGCAGCGACTCCTCATCGAGTTGAGTTGACCAGTGTTCTGATGACCCTCTGAGGGATTCTCTGCCATTCCAGTTGCAGCATTTGGAAGAGATCCTGGCGGTCTCTGGGAGGTGGATGGGGTTCTCCTTCACACGTCTCCCAACTCATCCCACATATGCTCGATCGATGGGATTGAGGTCGGGACTATACGCCGGGAAGATCATCCTGTTGATGCCGGCCTGCACAATGAAGTTTTCGGCCACCCCGGCCCTATGTGGCCGAGCATTGTCGTCTTGGAAGACTGCCATGGGTCCTATCCGTTGCATGGTCGGAACAACGAAAGGCGCCAGGATTTCATCCCGATAGCGGATGCCTGTGAGGTTTCCATCAATATGGTAGAGTGGTGTCTTGTGGTGGAGGCTGAAGGCACCCCATACCATAACAGATCCTCCCCCAAAGGCCCTGGTCTGGCGAACAGCTGCATCAATGTAACGTTCACACAACACGCCTCCAAACTCTAGTTCGGCCGTCATTGTGTTCAAGACTAAACCGCGACTCATCTGAAAAGAGGACCTGGGACCACTGTTGTTGGTTCCATCTCACATGACGATGGCAGAAAGCTCGGCGAGCCAGCCTATGGGCTGCTAGCAGTCGTGGTCGAACAGCTGGGCGCGACGTGATCTGAGGCCGAAGTGGTGAAGACGGTTTCGTATGGCTTGACGGCTGAGGATGGTGTTATTTGCCATACGAAGCTGCCTTTGGATGCTGGTGGAAGTGGTATCCCGCTGCAATAGGGCCTGCCTCTCGATGAAACGATCTTCTCTGGGGGAGTAGTCTGCCTAGGCCGACCTGACCGTGGCCTCTCTTCAACGCTGTTGGTCGCCCTAAAACGCTGATTCAGTCTAACAATAACTGAATGATGCACACCAAGTCGTCGCGCCACTTCAGCCTTTGCAATGCCATCTTGTATCCACGCAATCGCCCTGGTTTTGTCAAAGGTGCTAAGTTTTCTTCGTGGTGGCATGGTGAGAAAAGGGCTGACAGTAACCAACCCCGCGCTTAAACAGCCAAAAGAAGGGGCATAAAACTCACTTGAGAGACTGCTCTTGCACGGGAAAAAAAAGAATTTTTCATTTTACACATCTTGTGTCGCCAGCAAGCTTGATGCAAAACAGGCACAGTTAACGCAACTTTGCACTTTTTATCCCGCGCGGTAACGAGGTCACCAAGACCCCCGTGCGCACTACCAGTTGACACAGGCTGGATTACACACTGCTGTGTGAGATTCCATCATTGGTTGCCGCATAATAAAAAAAAAAAACAATGTTTTTTGAAGGGACGCCTCCCTCTCCCAGCAAGCAATATACTGCACTTAAGAAAAGGAAAGCTCACAATCAAAACGAAAAAAATAATGAATGTTGATTTGAAACAATTTGGGATTCCTTTTTTTTCTGCATCTTTTTCATCATTTTAACGCTTCCACCCACCACCACCACGCCATCACCATCACCACCACCACCACCACCACCACCACCGTCACCACCTTCATCATCACAGCCATCCTACGTTCTAGTCGGTAACTAAAATTAAAACAAAAAATAAGAGTTTAAGAAATATCTCACCGTCTCGTTTGTTACGAAAGAAACGGTGACGGTCATTTTGTATTTTTTTTTAATTGAAGCGAATCAAAAACAAACTAAAAAATCAGCTGACAATGATTTTATTCTTGAAAACTCAGGACGCCACCGGAGACTGGCTGCAACAAGGGAGCGATCAAATGTCAGACTGCTACACCTTTAATACCTTTCTCTTGAAACTGTGACAGAAAAGGAAAAGGAAAGAAAGAAAGAAAGAAAACTTTGATGAACTTCCCAAGCAAACAACAAAGCCCGTTCTTACAAGAAAAAGGGAAACTGTATAATAAACGCGATGGAATTAACGTGAAGATGATGAAAAAAAAATAATGGAATTGATAACTGTCTTTTTTCCCCTTCTTTATGTATTTATTCCCTGTTACAGCCGGATTGTGTGAAAGACGATACGTCCAATCATTCTTGCATGCTTATTTATTTCATTTTGTTTAAAACACTTTTAGAGACGTTCGCGCGCGCACACACATCCCCCCCGCGCACGCACGCACGCACACACACGCATAAACTGACAAAAACGCACAGAAACACACACACACACACACACACACACACACACACACACACACACACACACACACACACGCATGCATGCACACACACACACACACACACACACACACACACACACACACACACACACACGGACGCACGCACGCACTAATGCACGCGCTCAGGCACGCGCGCGCGCTCATACATACACACACACACACGCGCGCGCGCGCATACACACACACACACACACACACACACACGCGCGCGCGCGCGCGCGCACTCTGAGAGGACACACACACACACACACACACACACACACACACACACACACACACACACACACACATGAGCACTGGTGCACAAAACAGGGACACACTTCAGAGAAAGGATCTATGCCAGTATTTATTACTTCAAAGAAAGGATCTATGCCACTGTTTATCACTTCAGAGAAAGGATCTATGCCACTGTTTATCACTTCAGAGAGAAGGATCAGTGCCGGTGTTTATCACTTCAGAGAAAGGATGTATGCCAGTGTTAATTACTTCAGAGAAAGGATCTATGCCAGTGTTAATTACTTCAGCGAAAGAATCAGAGCCAATGTTTATTGCTTCAGAGAAAGAATCAGCGCCAGTGGGTTATCGCTTTGGAGAAAGGAACTATGCAAGTATTTATTACTTCAGAGACAGGATCTATACCAGTGTTTGTTACTTCAGAGAAAGGATCTATGCCAGTCTTTCTTACTTCAGAGAAAGGATCTATGCCAGTGTTTCTTACTTCAGAGAAAGGATCAGTGCCGGTCTTTCTTACTTCAGAGAAAGAAAGGATATATGCCGGTGTTTATCACTTCAGAGAAAGGATCTATGCCAGTGTTTTCTTACTTCAGAGAAAGGATCTATGCCAGTGTTTCTTACTTCAGAGAAAGGATCTATGCCAGTGTTTCTTACTTCAGAGAAAGGATCAGTGAAAGTGTTTCTTACTTTCAGAAAAAGGATCAGTGTCAGTGTTAATTACTTCAGAGAAAGGATCTATGCCAGTGTTAATTACTTCAGAGAAAGGATCAGTGCCAGTGTTAATTACTTCAGAGAAAGGATCTATGCCAGTGTTACTTACTTCAGAGAAAGGATCTATGCCAGTGTTAATTACTTCAGACAAAGGACCAGTGCCAGTGTGTTAATTACTTCAGAGAAAGGATCTATGCCAGTGTTAATTACTTCAGAGAAAGGATCTATGCCAATGTTTATTACTTCAGAGAAAGGATCAGTGCCAGTGTTAATTACTTCAGAGAAAGGATCTATGCCAGTGTTAATTACTTCAGAGAAAGAATCTATGCCAGTGTTTCTTACTTCAGAGAAAGGATCAGTGCCAGTGTTATTACTTCAGAGAAAGGATCTATGCCAGTGTTAATTACTTCAGAAAGGATCAGTGCCAGTGTTAATTACTTCAGAGAAGAATCTATGCCAGTGTTAATTACTTCAGAGAAAGGATCTATGCCAATGTTTATTACTTCAGAGAAAGGATCAGTGCCAGTGTTAATTACTTCAGAGAAAGGATCTATGCCAGTGTTAATTACTTCAGAGAAAGAATCTATGCCAGTGTTTCTTACTTCAGAGAAAGGATCTATGCCTGTGTTAATTACTTCAGAGAAAGAATCTATGCCAGTGTTAATTGCTTAAGAGAAAGAATCTATGCCAGTTTTAATTACTTAAGAGAAAGAATCTATGCCAGCGTTTCTTACTTCAGAGAAAGGATCTATGCCAGTGTTTACGACTTAGACAAACCCCTCCATTAACAGTACATGTCCTTGTTTTCGAAAATCAAAGAGATTAGGGAAGAACTTCAGCGCAGGGGAGAGGGGAAAGAAGAGAGGGTGGGGGGGGGGGAGGAGCGAGAAGAGAGAGAGAGAGAGAGAGAGAGAGAGAGAGAGAGAGAGAGAGAGAGAGAAATCCCAACCCATTTCACCCCCCAAAGCCTCAAACAACAGAACGAAATGGGGGGGGAGGGGGGGGGGAGCGATGCAAGGGAAATAACTCGCTCGGAGAATGATGGGGCGGCGTGATGGTGATGAAAGCGTTGATGACGGTGAGGGTCAGGGGGCGGTTTCATCACCCAGCACAGCCCGTCATGTCCAGGACGTCTCCTCAGGCCGTTGCCGGGTAACACAGCCCGTTCTACCCTCCTCTGGAACTTAGCCCGGGGTAAGTCTGGGCTAGCTGCTTTTTACCCCCGGGGGTCATTCTAGGACTGGCTAGAAGACTATTTGGAATCTTCCTCCACCCCACCCCACCCTTCAAACAAGAGAGGGTTATTCAGGGTTTTCCTCTGCCTTTTCCAAACACGCACACCCGCCTTAAAAAAAAAAATGTGTTAGCCTGCATATTTACATCCCCTCTCCCATTTCCTATATACAGTCAGTTGGGTTTAGACAAAGTGTAGTTCTAGACTCTCTTCAATAATAGATGGACCTACCTCCTCAGCCTTCCCCCCCCCCCCCCCCCCCCCCCCCCCCCCCCCCCACACACACACACACACACACCTGGTCCACTAACAGATACGTATTAACATTTTTCGCGCGCTAGCTTACATGCGTGGGTCAATATTCGGGAGTGTGAGTACGCCCGTGCATGCGTGGGAAAGAAAGACGGCTACATGCCAATGTGACCAAGTGCCAATGTGACCAAGCGTAGTTGTGACAAAATGTCGTTGTGACCACGTGTCGTTGTGACCAAGTACCGTTGTTGCTTCATCCCGGTTTGCCTCTTTTAACTATTTTACAGCTATTAGAGTCTCTTGAGTACCTGTGTACCTTAGCTTGTACAATGCAGATGACTAGTGGTCAGTGCCACTGACCACTGGTCATTATGACGTAAATCGGAGATTTTAACTATTTAACAGGTAATTTGTGTTTCACGAGTGCTTGTGTACCTTGTACAATGTAGATTACTTGTGGTCAGTGCCACTGACTACTGGTCATTATGACGTAAAATCGGAGATTTTAACTATTTCACAGCTAATTATAGTCTCCCGAGTACCTGTGTACCTTGTACAATGCAGACGACTGGTGGTCAGTGCCACTGACCACTGGTCACTATGACGTAAATCAGATATTTCGACTATTTTACAGTTAATCAGTGTCTCATGTGTGTTCGTATGCCTTGTGCAATGCAGACAACCAGTGGTCTGTGCCACTGACCATTGGTCACTTTAATGTATATCAGAGATTTTAACTATTTTCATAGCTAGTGTCTCCTGAGTGCCTGTGTACCTTGTACAATGTAGATGACTGGGGGGGGGGGGGGGGGGGGGGGGGGCGGGGGGGGTCAGTTCCAACTAGGGGGGGGTAAGTTCCAGCTAGTCCTGGAATGACCCCGGGGGTAAAAGCAGGCTAGCCCAGACTTACCCCGGGGTAAGTTCCAGAGGGGGGGGGGGGGGGGGGGGGGGAGGGGGGTAAGAATGGGCTGTTACACTGGTCTTCTACGGACAGAGGACGGAGTCTCGTTAGAGGTTCGTTCGTTCGGTGGACTGCAGATGGACAGTGAGAGGAAGGCTTCTTGGCATGTTACTGTGATGGTGCCGAACAGCTTAAAAAGGGAATGATAATCCTCCTTGCGATAGCTGAACTGCAAAAGGGGAAATAATCATTCATGCCATAGCCTGAAAATTGAAAAAGGACATAATCATTCATGCCATAGCCTGAACAGCAAAAAAGACAAATAATTATTCAAACGATAGCCTGAACAGCGAAAAGGGAAATAATGATTCATGCCATAGCCTGAACAGCAGAAAGGGAAATAGTCATTTATACGATAGCCTGAACAGTCAAAAGGGAAATAATCATTCATGCCATAGCCTGAACAGCCGAAAGGGAAATAATCATTCATGCGATAACCTCAACGGCAAAAGGGAAATAATCACAACGACGATTGAAAGAGATTTTTCTTTGTTTGTTTGTTTGTTTTGGGGGCGATCAGTTTTGAGACGTAACTTGTATCTTTTGCCACTAAGCTTCGTGCAAATACGAAACATGATCCGAATGACCTCCACCATTTCAAATGTCACTCGGAGAGGCCAATGCTTTTCAAAATTGGTCTTACTGACTGTGAATGTTTAACCACAAGGTAAGGTAATGTTGCTTATAGCCCAGCCGACCGCAAAAGGCCATATCAGGTCTGTACTACACTACGTTTAAAATCAACTCACAAGTCATCTCAAAAAAAAAAACCAAAAACAAAACACGTTCACACATCTCTTAAGAATACATCTTCTAAAAACGCACCAGAAACTTCATTGAAAATATTTCTTCCGTACAATATCAAATCAGATTAAAAATGTTAATCTCTTTCAGAAACTCAAAGATCACGTCAGGTGGGACATCTGTAAACAGGGTTTTCATGGACTCTGCTGTAAAGTGTTTATGTCTCACATCGTGCAAGTCCCAACAATCTAAAGGATAATGTTTCACATGGAAGGGAGGTAAAGAGCTATCAGACAGTGAACCTAGGCAGGGGAAGTTAAAAACTATCAGACAGTGAACTCACGGAGGGGAGCTATCAGACAGTGAACTCATGGAGGCGAGGTAAAAATCTATCACACAGTGAACCCATGAAACTGAGGAAAAGACCTAACAGACAGTCAACCCATGGAGGGTACGGTAAAGAGCTATCACACCGTCAACCCATGAAGGGGATGTAAAGTGCTAATGGAGGGGGGAGGTAAAGAGCTATCAGACAGTGAACACATGGAGGGGAGGTAAAGAGCTATCAGACAGTGAACCTAGGCAGGAGAAGTTACGAACTTACAGACAGTGAAGCCATGGAGGGGAGCTATCAGACAGTGACCTCACGGATGGGAGGTAAAGTTCTAGCAGGAAGTGAACCATCGGAGGGGAGGTAAAGAGCTATCAGACAGTGAACTAATGCAGCAGAGGTAAAGAGCTATCAGACAGTGAACTCGTAGAGGGGAGGTAAAGTTCCAACAGAAAGTAAACCCATGGAGTGGAGCTATCAGACAGTGAACCCAGGGAGGGGAGCTATCAGACCGTGAACTCGCGGAGGGGAGGTAAAGAGCGATCAGACAGTGAGCTCATGGAGGTGAGGTAAAGTGCTAATAGACAGGAAACCTAGTGCGGGGAGGTAAATTGTTATCAGTCAGTGAACCCATGGAGGGGAGGTAAAGAGCTATTAAACGGTAAACCCTTGCAGGAGAGGTAAGGAGCTATCAGACAATGAACCCATGGTGGAGATATAAAGAGCTATCAGAGCGGAACCTATGAAGGGTAAGCTAAAGAGCTATCAGACATTGAACCTAGGGAGGGGAGGTAAAGAGCTATCAGACAGTGAATCCATGGAGGGGAGATAAAGAGCTATCAGACAGGGAACCTAGGGAGCAGAGGTAAAGAGCTATTAGACAATGAACCTAGGGAGGAGAAGGAAAAAGCTATCAGACAGTGAACGGACGGAGGGGAGGTAAAGAGCTATTAGACAATGAACCTAGGGAGGAGAAGGAAAAAGCTATCAGACAGTGAACGGACGGAGGGAGGTAAAGAGCTATTAGACAATGAACCTAGGGAGGAGAAGAAAAAAAGCTATCAGACAGTGAACGGACGGAGGGGAGGTAAAGAGCTATTAGACAATGAACCTAGGGAGGAGAAGGAAAAAGCTATCAGACAGTGAACGGACGGAGGGGAGGTAAAGAGCTATCACACAGGGACCCTAGGGAGCAGAGGTAAAGAGCTATTAGACAATGAACGGACGTAGGGGAGGTAAACAGCTATCAGACAGTGAACCAAGGGAGGGGCAGTAAAGACCTTGCAGACAGTGAAGCCATGGTTGGGGAGCTATTAGTGAACTCAAGGAGGGGAGGTAAAGTTCTAACAGAAAGCAAACCCATGGAGAGGAGGGACAGTGCTAACAGTCAGGAAACCTAGTGAGGGGAGGTAAAGAACTTTTAGACAGTGAACCCATGGAGGAGGGGTAAAGAGCTGTTAGACAGTGAACCCGTAGAGGGGAGCTATCAGACAGTGAACCAATGGAGGAGGGGTAAAGAGCTGTTAGACAGTGAACCCATAGAGGGGAGCTATCAGACAGTGAACCAATGGAGGAGGGGTAAAGAGCTGTTAGACAGTGACCCATAGAGGGGAGCTATCAGACAGTGAACCCATGGAGGAGGGGTAAAGAGCTGTTAGACAGTGAACCCATAGAGGGGAGCTATCAGACAGTGAACCCATGGAGGAGGGGTAAAGAGCTGTTAGACAGTGAACCCATAGAGGGGAGCTATCAGACAGTGAACCCATGGAGGAGGGGTAAAGAGCTGTTAGACAGTGAACCCATAGAGGGGAGCTGTCAGACAGTGAAGTAACGGAGGGGAGGTAAAGAGCTATCAGACAGTGAAACACTGGAGGGGAGGTAAAAAGGTATCAGACAGTGAACCTACGTAGGGAGGTAAGGAGATACCAGACAGTGAACCCATGGAGGGGAGGTAAAGAGCTATCAGACAGTGAACCGACGGAGGGGTTTAAGATTAAGATTATAGTTCCGTCAACAGCAAAAGTTATCTCAGGACAGTCACCACGTTTCAATCTACCACGTTTACATATTAAAAAAAGGATTAAAGGCAAAACCTTACCCAACCCTTTAAAAAAACGATCAAAAGAACTAACCCTAGGATTAAAAACCAACACACTGAAATCACTAACAGTAAAGAGCTATCAGACAGTGAACCTAGGGAGGGGGGGTAAAGAGCTACCAGACAGTAAACCTAGGGAGGGGAGGTAAAGAGCTACCAGACAGTGAACCTAGGGAGAAGTAAAAAGCTATCTGAGAGTGAACGGACGGAGCGGAGGTAAAGAGCTATCAGACAGTGATCCTAGGGTGGGGGGAGTTAAGAACTATCAGACAATTACCCTAGGGAGGACAGGTAAAGAGCTATTAGACAATGAACGGACGTAGGGAAGCTAAACAGCTATCAGACAGTGAACCTAGGGAGGGGCAGTAAAGAACTATATGACAATGAACCTAGGGAGGGGAGGTAAACCGTGACCAGACAGTGAACCTAGGGAGGGGGAGTTCAGAACTCTCAGACAGTGAATCTAGGGAGGGGAGGTAAAGAGCTACCAGACAGTGAACCTAGGCAGGAGAAATTAAGAACTTGCAGACAGTGAAGCCATGGAGGAGAGCTATCAGACAGTGAACTGTCAGAGGGGAGGTAAAGTTCTAACAGAAATTGAACGATTGGAGGAGAGGTGAAGAGCTATCAGACAATGAACCCAGGGAGAAGATGTAAAGAGCTACCAGACAGTGAACCTAGGGAGAGGAGGGTAAAGAGCTATCAGACAGTGAACCTAGGAAGTAAAAAGCTATCAGACAGGGAACGGACGGAGGGGAGGTAAAGAGCTACCAGACAGTGAACTCATGTAGGACAGTAAAGTGCTAACCGACAGTGAACCTAGTGAGGGGAGGTAAACAGCTGTCAGACAGTGAACCCATGGAGGAGAGGCAAAGAGGTATTATTGAACCCATGGAGGAGAGGGAAAAGGGCTATTAGAGAGTGAACCCATGGATGAGAGGTAAGATCTATCAGACAGTGAACTCATGGAGGCGAGGAAAACTGCTAGCAGACAGGGACCCTAGGGAGGGGAGGTAAAGAGTGATCAGACAGTGCACCAATATAGGGAGGTAAAGAGCGATCAGACAGTCAACCTAGGAGGAAAGATAAAGAGCGCTCAGACAATGACCTAGGGAAGAAAGATAAAGAGCGATCAGTCAACCTAGGAGGAAAGATAAAGAGCGATCAGACATTCAACCTAGGAGGAAAGATAAAGAGCGATCAGACAATGAACCTATGGAAGAAAGATAAAGCGTGATCAGACAAAGAACCTAGGGAGGAAAAATAAAGAGAGATCAGACAGTCAACCTAGGAGGAAAGATAAAGAACGATCGGACAATGAACCTAGGGAGGAAAGATAAAGAGCGATCAGGCAGTCAACCAAGGGAGGAAAAAGAAAGAGCAATCAGACAATCAACCTAGGGAGGAAAGATAAAGAGCGATCAGACAGTCAACCTAGAGAGGGGCGGTAAAGAGCTATCAGACCATGAACCTTGGCATGGGAAGCTAAAGTTCAGTTTTTTTTTCAAAACGTTTAAATGTGAGAAAGGCAATGGGCCCTGATAATATCTGTGGAAAATTGTTGAAGGTGTGTGTTTCTCAGCTCTCCTATGTTTACAGTCGTTTGTTTACCTGGTCACTTAGAGAATGTATAATTCCTGTTTTATGGAAAAATGCCACTGTATGTCCTGTTCCCAAAAAACGCAAACCCAAGCTGTTTAAATGATTACCGACCAGTTGCCCTCACATCTGTTGCAATGAATGTCTTGAAAGAATTGTCCTCGGTTATGTTTTAAAAGATACAACACTGTACCAAGACCCGTTTCAGTTCGCATACCAACAGAACAGATCAACAGATGATGCCACACTCACACATCTCCATCATGCTTTTTCACACCTCGAAAAACCTGCCTCCTTTGTACGCATTCTCTTTATTGATTTCTCATCAGCATTCAACACCATACAACCACATCTGATGGCAAAGAAACTCATTAGTATAAAATGGGTAACAAGCTCATTCTTTGGATAATTGATTTTTCTTACACAGAGGACACAGTCTGTTCGATATCAAAGTGTTGTTTCGTCTTCCAGAGTCATTTCAACTGGCGCACCCCAGGGTACTGTTTTTTATCACCAGTGCTTTTTACTCTGTACACAAATGATTGTTCAGGAAGTGATTCAACTTTGTACATTAAATATTCAGATGACTCAGCACTTGTGGATCTTTCCAACTCTGATTCTGTTTACTTCAAGGAGGTTCAAAGATTTGTTGACTGGTGCGATCATAACTATCTTGATCTGAATGTAACAAAAACGAAAGAAATGTTGATTGATTTTAGAAAGAATCCAAAAGCTGTACACCACTTTTTATCAAAGGTGCTGAAGTAGAACGTGTTGAATCATACAAATATTTAGGAACTTTTATAGATAATAAGCTGAATTTTAAATCCCATTTTGAGTATGTCCACAAAAAAATGTCAAACCAGATTATATTGTCTTCGCAAGCTGCGATCATTTCATGTGAATACTGACATTCTTCGGACATTTTATTCATGCTTCTTGGAATCTGTTCTAACTTTCTCATTTATGTGTTGGTATGGTGGGTTGACTGTGAAGAGCAGAAATGTGCTTGAGAAAGTGGTGAACGTGGGAGGAAAAATCGTTGGTGAGAGACGAAAAAGTCTGAGTGAGCTATACAGGTGCCGTGTTGTTTGTAAAGCGAAGAAGATTACGTGTGACCAGACCCACGTTCTTGCAAATCAGTATGACCTTCTTCAGTCAGGACGAAGATATCGATCGGTTAAATGCAGAAGTGTCAGATTTAAACAAAGTTTTATTCCCCTGTCCATTGATTTCATGAACTGAGAAGATGTTTAATTGAAATCCAAATTCCTCTTTATGAATGTATGTCATATGTGAGAAAATGGGTAATGTGGCTAAATTATTGTTTATTTGCTGTGAATGTGTGTGGACCACAAAATTAATTTCTCAAATTGAGATAATAAAGTTTACTTGACTTGACTTGACTTGAAAAAAAAAACTATCAGACAGTGAAGCCACGGAGGGGAGCTATCAGACAGTGAACTCACGGAGGGGAGGTAAAGTTCCAACAGAAAGTAAACCCATGGAGGGGAAGTAAACAGCTGTCAGACAGTGGACTCATGCAGGGAAGGTGAAGAGCTATCAGACCGTGAACTGGCGGAGGGGAAGGAAAGTGCTAACAGACAGGGAACCTAGTGAGGGGAGGTAAAGAACTTTTAGACAGTGAACCCAAGGAGGAGGGATAAAGAGCTGTTAGACAGTGAACCCGTAGAGGGGAGCTATCAGACAGTGAACCCATGGAGGGGAGGTAAAGAGCTATCAGACAGTGAACCTAGGGAGGGAAGGTAAAGACCTATCAGACAATGAACCTATGGAGGAGAAGTAGAGAGCTATCAGACAGTGAACCTAGGGAGGGGCAGTAAAGAACTATATGACAATCAACCTAGGGAGGGGAGGTAAACCGCGTTCAGACAGTGAACCTAGGGAGGGGAGGTAAAGAGCTATCAGACAGTGAACCCATGGAGGAGAAGTAAAGAGCTATCAGACAGTGAACCCATGAAGGGGAGGTAAGGTGCTAACAGTAAGTGAACCCACGTAGGATATGTAAAGAGCTATTAGTGAGAGAATTCATGGAGGGGAGTTAAAGATCTTGCACACAGTGAACCCATGAAGCAGAGGTAAAGGCCTAACAGACAGTCAACCCATAGAGGGGAGGTAAAGTGCTAATGGAGGGGAGGTAAGTGCTAATGGAGGGGAGGTAAAGAGCTATCAGCCAGAAAAGCCATGGAGGAGAGGTAAAGAGCTATCAGACAGTGCGCACATCAAGGGGAGGTAAGGAGCTATCAGACAGGAACCCATGGAGGGGAGGTAAAGAGCTATCAGACAGTGAACCTAGGGAGGGGGTAGTTAAAACTATCAGACAATGAACCTAGAAAGGTGAGGTAAAGAACTATCAGACAGTGAACCTAGAGGGGAAGTAAAGAACCATCAGGCAGTGAAGCCATGGAGGGCAGCTACCAGACAGTGAACTCACAGAGGGGGGGGGGGGGGGGTAAAGTTCTAACAGAAAGTAAACCATGGAGGAGGTGTAAAGAACGATCAGACAGTGAACACAGGGAGAATTGTAAAGAGCTGACAGAGAGTTAACTCATGCAGGGGAGGTAAAGAGCTGTCAGGCAGTGAGCACATGAAGGAGGGCGGGGGGTAAAGTGCTAACAGACAGTGAACCCATGGGGTGAGGTAAACTGCTAACCAAGAGGGAACCAGGGAGGGGAGGCAAAGAGCTATCAGACAGTGAACCCAGGGAGGGGAGGCAAAGAGCTATCAGACATTGAACCTAGGTAGAGGAGGTAAACTGCTATCAGATAATGAACCTAGGGAGGGGAGGTAAAGAGCTATCAGACATTGAACCTAGGTAGAGGAGGTAAACTGCTATCAGATAATGAACCTAGGGAGGGGAGGTAAAGAGCTATCAGACAATGAAGTCATGCAAGGGAGATAGACAGTTTTCAGACAGTGAACACACGGAGGGGAGGTAAAGTGCTAACACACAGTGAATCTAGTGAGGGGGGGGGGGGGATAAAGAACTATTGGACAGTAAAACCCATGGAGGAGGGGTAAGAGTTATTAGACAGTGAACCCATAGAGGGGAGAGCTATCAGACAGTGACCTCACGGAGGGGAAGTAAAGAGAGCTATCACACAGACAGTCAACCCACCGAAGAGAGGTAAAGAGCTATCAGACTGTGAACCTAGGCAGGAGAAGTTAAAAGCTATCAGACAGTGAACCCATGGTGGGGAGCTATCAGGCAGTGAACTCACGAAGGGGAGGTAAAGTTCTAACAGAAAGTGAACCGTTCGAGGGGAGGTAAAGAGCTATCAGACAGTCAACCCACGGAGGGGAGGTAAAAGTGCTATTAGACAGTCAAGCTATGCAAGGGAGGTAAAGAGCTTAGGGAGGGGTAGTTAAGAGCTATCAGACAGTGAACCTAGGGAGGAAGGGTTCAGAGCTATCAGACAGTAAACACACTGAGGGGATAAAGAGCTGTCAGCCGGTGAACCCATGCAGGGGAGGTAAAGATCTATCAGATAGTGATATGGTACCACAGACAGTGGTATGAAAGGGAAATAAGATAACCTGAATGTGACTGGTGTAAAAGGAAATAGGATAACCTAGGTGTGACTGGTGTGAAAGGAAATAAGATAACCTAGGTGTGACTGGTATGAAAGGAAATAAGATAACCTGAATGTGACTGGTATGAAGGGAAATAAGATAACCTGGGTGTGACTGGTATGAAAGGAAATAAGATAACCTGGGTGTGACTGGTATGAAAGGGAATAAGATAACCTGGGTGTGACTGGTATGAAAGGGAATAAGATAACCTTGGCGTGACTGGTATGAAAGGAAATAAGATAACCTTGGTGTGACTGGTATGAAAGGAAATAAGATAACCTGGGTGTGACTGGTATGAAAGGGAATAAGATAACCTTGGTGTGACTGGTATGAAAGGAAATAAGATAACCTGGGTGTGACTGGTATGAAAGGAATAAGATAACCTGGGTGTGACTGGTATGAAAGGGAATAAGATAACCTAGGTGTGACTGGTATGAAAGGAAATGAGATAACCTTGGTGTGACTGGTATGAAAGGAAATAAGATAACCTGGGTGTGACTGGTATGAAAGGGAATAAGATAACCTTGGTGTGACTGGTATGAAAGGGAAATAAGATAACCTTGGTGTGACTGGTATGAAAGGAAATAAGATAACCTGGGTGTGAGTGGTATGAAAGGGAATAAGATAACCTTGGTGTGACTGGTATGAAGGGAAATAAGATAACCTGGGTGTGACTGGTATGAAGGGAAATAAGATAACCTGGGTGTGACTGGTATGAAGGGAATAAGATAACCTGGGGTGTGACTGGTATGAAGGGAAATAAGATAACCATGGTGTGACTGGTATGAAGGGAAATAAGATAACCTGGGTGTGACTGGTATGAAAGGAAATAAGATAACCTGGGGTGTGACTGGCATGAAAGGAAATAAGATAACCTGGGTGTGACTGGCATGAAAGGGAATAAGATAACCTGGGTGTGACTGGTATGAAAGGGAATAGGATAACCTGGGTGTGACTGGCGTGAAAGGAAATAAGATAACCTGGGTGTGACTGGTGTGAAAGGAAATAAGATAACCTGGGTGTGACTGGCATGAAAGGGAATAAGATAACCTGGGTGTGACTGGTATGAAAGGAAATGAGATAACCTGGGTGTGACTGGCATGAAGGGAAATAAGATAACCTGGGTGTGACTGGTATGAAAGGGAATAAGATAACCTGGGGTGTGACTGGCAAGAAGGGAAATAAGATAACCTGGGTGTGAGTGGTATGAAAGGGAATAAGATAACCTTGGTGTGACTGGTATGAAGGGAAATAAGATAACTGGGTGTGACTGGCATGAAAGGAAATAAGATAACCTTGGTGTGACTGGTATGAAAGGGAATGAGATAAACTTTGGTGAGTGGTATGAAAGGGAATAAGATAACCTGGGTGTGACTGGCATGAAGGGAAATAAGATAACCTGGGTGTGACTGGCATGAAGGGAATAAGATAACCTGGGTGTGACTGGTATAAAAGGGAATAAGATAACCTGAATGTGACTGGTATGAAAGGAAATAAGATAACCTGGGTGTCACTTGTATGAAAGGAAATTTTAAATGAGGCGGTGAGCGACAGTCAGTCAGTAGAGAACAAGAGGGGTAACTCTTTCTCCTGTGATAGATAAATTACACGCCCGTAACTCCCAACGAATCCTATTCACAACACTACACTGCCTAGCTGAAATGCCAGCACTAATCTCAGACAGCAGAAAAAGAGACCCCCCCCACACACACACACACACACACACACACACACCCCCCAAAAAAAAAAAAAAAAAAAAAAAAAAAACTCGCCGATATATTCATACTGAACGCAGTATGTGAAAGTTGAATAAGAGAAAAACGCTTGAAAGAAGAAAGGGGGGGAAAATCATTAACGAACTGGTTTTCTTCTAGATGAATATTAAGCACGATCAACTTTCAGGGCTGTCTTCTGCAAGTGCTAAACATACCGTGAATGTACAGCCAGTGATGGCCTTGCGTATCGTGATCACCCAGTCCTATTTCCGCTGTTACCCCCAAAGGAATCGTAACAGCACCACAGCATCAAACGCACACACAGACACAGCGAGAAAAGTGAGAAAGTTCGTCTCTTGACTCGGATTATCCTTGCTGACAGTCCCGATGTGATTCCCACGGTCGACTTGGCTGAAAACCAGCATGACAAGACCTGAAATTAGTCTGGAACAAATGTTGGTTTTATGTCAACCAGTGTTATATCACGACAGTTAATCTAGATATCTCTGTACGGTTTAATGGTGGATTATGTTTCACAGGAGGAGATTGCAAAAAAAAAAAAAACCCCTTGATCATCTGCACGGTGTGGACATTGGCTGTATTCATACAGATAGTGACGTTAGTGTCTGGCATGCTTCCAGTACGACTGTGACTAGGAATAATGAAACGGATGAAATGAAGTCTGTGAGGTCTGGGAACCTGGTGTATTCAAAAACTGCTGAAAAACAGCTCATGAAACAATAAGCTGAGATCCAATATTTCTCATTAGGAACATTAAGACATCTGATATTCTTGCGGGGGTGGGGGGGGGTGGGGGGGGGGTGGGAGGGGATTTTATATTCGTTTAATTTGATTGGTTGACTGGTTGGGTGGGTGGGTGGGTGGGTGGTTGGTTGGTTGGTTGGGTGGGTGGGTGGGTGAGTGGGTGGTGGTTGGTGGTTGGTTGATTGATTGGTTGGTTGGTTGGTTAGTTGGTTAGTTGGTTGGTTGTTTGTGGGGCAGAAGTTCGGGGAAGAGACGTGAAGGAACTTTCTTCACAGAAATGTATTTGTTCTGTGTACCTCTTGCATGTATGTGTGCTGGACGAAAAGGTACCGCAAGCTACCTTAGTGTACAGTTATGCGCAAAAAACTGTTTTACCAATACGAACCAAATGTTGTTTTTTTTTTTTTGTATTCTTTCCAAACCACATGCACTAATATATGATTTTTAAGTACCCCCTCCTCCCAAGTCACTCCCTCCACAGAGTTCTACGGGCTTTTCTCTCGTCGTGGTATGCACCCAAACACAACACACACACACACACACACACACACACACACACACACACACACACACACAAATAAAGGATTGCTGGCATTACGTCTAATTCCTTTCGCCGCGTGCCCCTTCAAAGTCTGTCAAGATTTATGTCAAAGGCCCGACGGACGGGGATTGGGGTTGAAATGACAGTCTTTATCCATGGAGGAGAAATGAAGTCGTTTTCACCCTCAAATCACCTTGTGAAAAGAAAAGAAAGAAAGAAACTTTTAAAAGCAGAGACACAGAAAATGAAGGAAATGAGACCGAAGGGTGGGAACGAGGCAGTGACCTTCTCGGGTCATCAGGGGAGGCAAGCGGATCAAGATCATAAAGATGGAGATTGTCGTGTGCAGCTGACGTGAACCGCCACAGCCGGGCAATGTCACGTGACAACAAGGGGAAGAAGGGAGAGTGGTAGCGGAAAGAGACCGAACGACAAAGATGGCGGACAGGAAGAATACCGTCTTTGCTGTGGGGGGGTTATTTGTTTCCGGTAATGCCTGTTACGTCATGATTTAGGATCTGACCGTGCAACATCCGTCCTGCCTTTGTTTACTGCTAAGAGTGATGTTTGTTTACTGTTTCTTGTTACCGGTGGTCTTGGTTCACTGTTTACCGATATCCTTGTCGCACCTTGGTCTTCTGCCTACCGTCAAGAGTCTTGCATGAGTGCATGCCAGCGCGCGCGCGCGTGTGTGTGAATGTGTGTACGTGGGATATGTCTGCCGCGTGTGTTGTTTATCGTGATATGTATCCTGTCTTAACTTGCTGTTGGAAATGCAGTTACCTGCCCGTCCTTTTCCTTCCGAGATATCTTTTGCCACAAGGGAACAACACCTCTCTCTCTCTCTCTCTCTCTCTCTCTCCTCTCTCTCTCTCTCTCTCTCTCTCGCACACTCTCCCTCCCTCCTGGGTCTTGATGCGAGTCAGTAGCTGATAAGCAGAGACAAAAAACAAACGTGTCCATTGTGTATATGACAAATAAAACATAGAGGTTACTGCACCATAGTTGTGTACGTCGTATTGCATCCTAATACGCTGTGTTGTTCTGTTGTTGTTGTTGTTGTTGTTGTTGTTATCGTTGCTGTTGTTGTTGTGTTGTTGTTGTTGTTGCACTTAAGCTTGGGGGAATCATCAGTACACTGAAGCTGGTTATGATAAAACTCTCCATAGAAGTATATATCTTGCGTTCAGTTTTCTCTGTAGTTCGACAGAATCACACAAACAGCTCACACAGAAAAAAAAAACGGGAACAACATGGACCTCAAGCTTTTAAATTAATTCGCGCTCACTCTTTCTGTCTGTCTGTCTGTCTGTCTGTCTGTCTGTCTGTCTCTCTCTCTCTCTCTCTCTCTCTCTCTCCCCTCCCTCCCCCTCCCCCTCACTCTCTCTGTACCCTTCTCCCCCTCCTCTTCACTACTCCCCATCTTTCTTTCCTCTCATAGTTCATTACAGTCTTCTCTCCCATATCTGCACCCATACATGCTCAGTAGCCCTCCGCAGAACATAGATCGGCAATTTTTCAACGAATTAAATGGAAACCCTCCAAAAAAAAAAGGCGGACAGCTCTATGAGGTGTGTAAAAGAATGAAAACTACAGACAGTCGTAAGACTGGTAGTCCATTTTGAAGCTTCTCTTCTCCTTGGAAGCGAAGGGTCGGGTGTGTATGCGGGATGGGTGGGGATGGGGGGGGGGGAGCTGGGGGGTAGGCTGTACTGCATGCTGGGCCTAGGGTGTCGCGATGGTCCAATTGTTATAGGTCTGAATCGTCATCTGTCCTCAGCGAAAACAGGAACAGTCCGTCTACCGAAAGGAGATGGGAAGAGCGGTTCAATTTTGACAGTAAGATAGACCGATACGGACCAAAACTGTGTGGCTGGAAACAAAGAAATTTACTTACTGGTGAGAATATGAGAGAGAGAGAGAGAGAGAGAGAGAGAGAGAGAGAGAGAGAGAGAGAGAGAAGAGAGAGAGAGGGGGGGGTGCACAATCAGACAGACAGTCAAACAGGCAGATAGACAGTCAGACAGGCAGACAGAGAGACAGGCAGACAGACAGGCAGTCACAGCGACCAAGCGACCAAGAAAGTAAGGACAGAAAGACCTCGAGACAGATTCGGCATGTGAGTCAGACAGACAGACAGACAGGCAGATAGGCAGGCAGACAGAAAGACAGACAGACAGAAAGACAGACAGACGGGCAGGCAGACAGACAGATGACAGACAGACAGATAGAGAATAAGACGCAGACAGACACAGGTACATAGAGAGAGAGAGAGAGAGAGAGAGAGAGAGAGAGAGAGAGAGAGAGAGAATCTGAACTTTTGTCCGTCTTAAACACAATATGAGACAACAAAATCAAGATGAGGGAGAGTGGTTCCATGCCGACAATATGCGAGAAGCACTGATGCTGCGTGACAACAGACGCTGGCGAGAGACTGGCAGCTGAGACAGCGTGGGTACCGAGTGAACCCTGTGAACTATACGCTAGAACCACAAACTGATTCTTCTGCCTGGAGATGTTTGGTTCCATGCAAGCCTCTTGCTTTGAATCGGCTTCGCCTGTGCACTCGCAGTAAAGGCTTGTCAAGTGATAGTATTGTCGGTGTTCAAGAGTCTGGCAGACCGACAGTTTCCAAACCCACTGCAAGCATCAAGACCTCAGGCTGAACCTCTGGTTAGACAGAGGGCTGAGGCGACATGGTCTGAAGCTGTCTGAGACAACATGACGTGATAGGTACTGATGACTTGACTTGATCGATCGACATGGAAAAAAACAACAACCTTGAGTCATACTTTGGAATCATAACCGACAAAGGTCGAAAGATGTTCAACAGGGTGGATGTTAAAAGAGGGTGCAGTAGCGTGTACAGAAGACGATTACCGTGTGAAAATAGGTCGAAAACGGAGGAAAATTTCAATGATAGGGAGACTTGTGGTTTGAGGATAAAATAACATCAATCAAAGGAAACTTAACGAAAGTTCTGACCTGCGCAATGCTATTGGCCACGAAGGACACGTACGTAACAGAATTATAAAGAACCTCCCAGCAACAGTGATTGTAAAAGCTACAACACATAATCAACAAGAATTATAGGGAACCTGCCAGCAACAGTGATTGTTATAACTACAACAACACATAATTAGCAAGAACTATAGACAACCTGCCAGCAACAGTGATTGTTATAACTACAACAACACATGATTAGCAAGAACTATAGACAACCTGCCAGTAACAGTAATTGCTATAACTACAACAACACACAATTAACCAGAATTATAGAGAACCTACCAGCAACAGAGACTGTTATAACTATAACAACAAATAGTTAACAAGAATTATAGAGAACCTACAAGCAACGGTGATTGTTGTAACTACGACAACAGCACAATTACAAAATGGGAACGGGGAATGACAGAGGAAGCGACGACATAGCAGACGTGAGAGGGAAATGATGACGCATTAGCGAGAAGTGGGACTTACGTCACGTGGTGTTGGAAGAGGTTCTGCCACACGGTGCATCGTCATCATCACGTCATGGGCACAGCAGCAGACAACGTCTTTCCCATCACACGGCAGCACCATTAGCTGCAGCACCGTCACCATCATCATCATCTTCTTCACCTTCCTCTTCCTCCGATGCTTCTCCACACTGGCGACAGTCATGGATGTGATCACTATGAAAACAGGAGCCTGCCCGTTAAAATCAGTTGTGGACTCGCAGTGTGTCAGAAGCTAACACCACGAAGCTGTTGACTGGCTTGGCCTCTGCAGTGTTGTGGGATAAATGGTTCATTTGTGTATCGTCCTGGGAAGTCAAGGAGGACTGCTGGTACTTTCTCCTGCATCTGAGAACAGACCACTGTTGATGATGTTTGTGTTTCAAGCAGCATTGTTCCGGTTGAAGCTTACGTTGAACCTGCATTGGAAAGAACATGAGGTTTTGATCCTTCAACACGTGGTCAAACGGGCTTTGGTTATCGAGCATGAAGACCAACCTATTTCAGTTCCTCCATCGCTTAGGATGGACGAGTATTTGATTACTATGAAAACACGAGCCTGCCCTTTAAATAATCTGCTGTGGTTCACGGTGTCAGAGGCCATGGACACAAAGCTGTCGACAGACGTGGTCTCTACAGTGTTGTGAGACAACGGTTCCGTTCCTATGTTCTCCTGGGAAGTATGAAGAAGTCTGGGTACCGCGTTCTGCATGGGAAAGTACACAACTGTTTACACTATTTGCGTCTGGGATCTCCACAGTGTCGTGAGACAAATGGTTCCGTTTCTGTATACTGTCCTGGGCAGCAAATAGAAGTGCTAGTACATCGCTCTGCAGTAGCGAGTACACGACTGTTTCCTGTGAGTGTGTCTCTGGTGGGGTGGTGCTGGTTGAAGTTAACGTGGAATCTGCGTTGTAAAGACTAGGACGTT
>JADBJO010007006.1:115000-121487 GCA_016801955.1 Conus betulinus
CATGGATGGATATCAAAAGAGACAGGAGAAACACCATGGATGGATATCAAAAGAGACAGGAGAAACACCATGGATGGATATCAAAAGAGACAGGAGAAACACCATGGATAGATATCAAAAAGACAGGAGAAACACCATGGATAGATATCAAAAGAGACAGGAGAAACACCATGGATAGATATCAAGAGAGACAGGAGAAAACTCGTCCCACAACAAAAAAATCAAGAGAAACATGACAGATGTCTCAGGCAAGTGCCAAGAGAGACATGAAAAATGTCTCTTTGGCCAGTATTCACTGAGACAGGAGAAACGTCTGGCAAGTATCGTGAGAGAGAGAGAGAGAGAGAGAGAGAGAGAGAGAGAGAGAGAGAGAGAGAGAGAGAGAGAGAGATGGCAAGAGTGGAAAGAGACAGGAGATATGTCTTTGGGAAGTGCCCAGAGAGACATGAGAACTGTCATTGGCAAGTATCAAGAGTTAAGCAAAATATGGTTGACAAGTATAGAAAAAAAGAAGCAGAAGATATGTCTTAGGCAAGGTTCAGATGTACAAATACGTTCCAAGGCAAGTATCAACAGAGACAGGGAAAATGTCCAAGGCAAGTATCAACAGAGACAGGGAAAATGTCCAAGGCAAGTCTCACAAGAGACAGGGACAAACGTCCTGGACATTATTTCAAAAAAGGAAGAATGTAATACATTATTTCCCCGGCACACAAGGATAGAGAGAGATGACAAATGTCTTGGACATGCATCAAAAGAAACGGGATGAACATCCGGGACGAGATCAAAACAGAAATTGGAGGACACGCAGGACACGATTTCTGCAATAAACCATTTTCTTCTTCCATTTTCTCCCTGATCCCCCCCCCCCCCCCCCCCCCCCCCCACCACACACACACTCTCCTTCTCTTAACCCCTTAGTTTACTGTGCAGTAAAATAAACCGCTGCTGTGTTGGACAAATTGTCGGTCAACAACAATCTCAGTCCACATTTGGTGGGACAGTGTGGCATAATCTGTTCACCAGAAAGGCAGAAGTAACATTTTGAATTGTTGGCACGGAATGGGCAATTGTGCATCTGAAAGGTCTGGTTTGTTTGTTTGTTCGTTTTTTTTTTTCTTTGAATGCGTGCAAGGTTTGCTTTATAACCTGAGCATGTACACTGTATGGTCTAAGTGTTCGTACGTCCTGAGTGCTTATACAGAAACAGCCACGTGCCTGGTGGTACAGACTGCGCAACCTTGTTCTTTTTCTTCAAATTGAAATTTTTTTAAGCATATTTATTCAAAATATTTCTCAAAATAATACATAGGGGGAGATAGTTTTTTTTTTAAATGTAGTGATGAAAATAAACAGCATACTGCTCATGCTTACAACTCTAATTTTTACATTCTCGGGACAACATGTATTAAAAAAAAACAAAGTTGACAGGCAAAGAGAAAGCGAAGAGAGAGAGAGAGGGGGGGGGGGGGGGGGGGGGGGCAAAGGGGGGGGAAAATTGACATAGCTTGGTTTTTACAGGTTCTGCAAAGTTTCCATAAGGAAACATGACATAGCTTGGTTTTTACAGGTTCTGCAACTTTCCACTGGGGACGTGTTGGGCGACATGATAATAGTTCTAGCGGGCTATAATAATATCAATAATAACTATGATGTACAAGGTCAGCAATGCAGCCTGTATTTTTAAACAGCCTGACTGCGTACTTTGAGGGTACACAAATTCATGATCCCAGAGTTGTACAGCATGATTGTTTGTGCCGCTGGAGTGTTCGGTTGATTGAAAGGTTTTGTTTTTTTTTTTTGTTTTGTTTTGGGGGGGGGGGGTTTACAGCTTGACAGCTTACCTTGAATCTATATAGTGAGGTGTCTGCTTTGTGCAGTCTGAGTGTTTGTACAGTGTTTAGCGTTTTGCACAGCTTGAGTGCATAGATGGTATAGATCATGTGCTTGTACTGGCAGAGTCCATAAATTATTATAAAACCAGAGTACTTGTGCACAGTATGGGTGCTTGTAAAAAAATAGAGAGAGAAAGATGGGAGAGAAAAAAGAGAGAAGAAGAGAGAGAGACAGAGAGAGAGAGAGAGAAACAGGAAAGAGAGAGGCAGAGACAGAGAGAGACAGAGAAAGAGACAGACAAAGAGAGACAGAGATAGAGATAGAGAGAGAGACATCGACAGACAGACAGAGTCTTTGTGCAAGTGAGTGTTTGTCTAGCTGAACATTTCATTTCTCGCTGTCAAGATTTATCTTCAGTCTGACTGGAAGAACAGGCTGAGTACACAGATCGCATAACCTAAGTGTTCGCACAAATCGACATGAAAATGAGTGTTTGTACAACTTGTGTCTGCACAGCCTCCCTGTATCATTCGAGTGTGTAGACTGTAGGCCCAAGTACCCAGCACGTGTGAGTGTGCGGTGTCCATCTCTTTATATAGCCTGAGTGTGTAGACTGATCAGTCAAAGTTCCCAGCACGTGGAATGTACGGCGTGTATCTGTTTATATAGCCTGAGTGTACAAAGTACCTAGCTTGTGTGAGTGTACAGTGTTCGTCTGTATGAATATAGCCTGAGCCCTTTTTACAGTCTGAACGTGTGCTTGAATCTGATTGCTTTTGTTGTTGTTGTTTTTGTTTTGTTTTTTTGTTTTGTTTGTGTATTAATTATTTCCCTTTTTTAATTCTGATCCAGTTGCACCGAATCACACACTGAATTTAAAGTACAGTGGGGAATCTCTCTAGACCAACCTCCAGGAGCCTTAACAAAACAAGGGGCGGGCTTATTCTGGGAATCTTAATTCAAAGTTGATCGAATATGGAGAGAAGCAACGACAACCTTGATTTACAACAAAAGAAAATGCATCTGACTGTTTCTTTGTACAACAATGTGAGTAATTTTTTTTTTTTACCGCATGAGGGCGTCAATTGTTTGACTAAAAAAAATGTTTCGTCCAAGCTGAATATATATACAGGCTGAATGTCGTCTTCCTTTCCAAATGCAGGACAATTTAAGACATTCCTCTTATGACATGCGTCTTTCTTCCTGGTTGTTAAACCAGAAAAAGCGATCGTCTTCCGTACACGGATCGCAGGAATATTCTTGAACGACGTCGTCTGATTCACACAGCAGCACACTTACATCATCCGTTTGATGGAACACATCCTTCCGAAATACTTTTTGTCTATAGCTTGCTCCAAACTTGTGTCGATGTCCGACTGGTGGATTTCTGGGCCCCTGCTGTTGCACACCGACGGATCGGGGTGCGAGCACCGAAGCGTATCCTGAATGGGCGTGGATGTGTATGTGCGTGCGCGCGTATGTGTGCGTGCATGTGTGTGTCTGTGTGTGAGTGTGCAAGTTTGAGTGTATGTGAGGGTATGGGTGTGTTCGTATTGAGATGCGTGTATTTGTGTATTTATGTAAGTGCGTACTTTTGTGTGTGTGCGCGCGGGCACGCGCGCCCGTATGTGTATGTGTATGTGCGTGAGTACGCACGCGCGCGCTTGTGTGTGCGCTTGTGTGTGTATGTGTATGTGTGCGCGCGTATTTTGGTGTGTTTAAATCTGACAATAAACTGGTTTCAGTCAGTCAGTGTGTGTGTGTGTGTGTGTGTGTGTGTGTGTGTGTGTGTGTGTGTGTGTGACACAGAGAGGGAGATACTTACGTTGTAGGCTGTAGATCGGTGTCGGTCGTGTGGATTCCAGTGTCGGTGGTGTGTACACAGTGCCTTCATCCTGGCTTCGTTCTCCTGTACACAAATCAAGCTGTTGAGCTGTAGCTGATCCCCGTCCCAGCGTGGATTAGACATAAACCACTCACTGCCGTCTGTAATTTCAGTGGGCGAAGTGTGACCTTGGCTGTCTCCCCCCACCATGTATCTAGCTACATCTGCGCGCAAGCCGCTTGCACACACACCACACACACACACACACACACACACACACACACACACACACACACACACACTCACACACACACACACACACACACACACACACTCACACACACATACCGTAAGGATGTTATGGTCTGCATTATAATGTGAACACGTTGACAGAGAGAGGGCCAAAAGGCACAGGGTCAGTACTCACACGTGCAACACCGTATGGCATAGTATACCTCTCTCTCTCTCTCTCTCTCTCTCTCTCTCTCGCTGACTGTAATGCAGGCACAGTCTCTCCTCTCTCTCTCTCTCTCTCTCTCCCTCTCGTGCTCTCTCTCCATGCATACACTCGCACACCCTCGGAAAACTCTCTGTCTTCTTCAATGTCTGTCTGAGTTCAGCACACTCTCTCTTTGATCTTTGGTGTGTGGCGCGCACTCTGCAATTTCTCAAAGCACATCTGCTCGTGTCCAATCACAAACACTGTTCCAACAACAAACTCTCTCACTCTCAACCCACACAATACACACTCTTTCCCTCTCTCACACACCTGCACTCCGTCAACAACACAATCCCACAAACACATACTCAATCAGAACATCTCATCTCTCTCACCTCCTCTCCTACATGTCTCTCTCTCCCTCTCTCTCTCTCTCTGTCTATGTCTCACTCACACGCCCACACAGTCTCACCACCTCCTCCTCTCTCCCTCTCCCCTTTCTCCTCCGGATCCCAGGCACTCCACACGCTCCCGCGCCCTCACTCTCTCACCCTGATGTCACACACACACACACACACACCACATACCACACACAGACCACACACACACACACACACACAACAACCATGAACACACACACATACGCGAGCGCATATGCACAAACACTGACGTACATACATGTACTCTTGGTCACTCATAGTTTGTCTCTCTCTCTTCTCTTCTCTCTCTCTCTTCTCTTCTCTCTCTCTCTCTCTCTCTCTCCTCTCTCTCGTCTGGTCTCGTCTCTCTTTCCCTAAATCTGTCTCTCTTCTCTCTCTCTCTCTCTTCTCTCCTTCTCAGTCTCTCTCCTCTAATTCAAGACACACACCGCGCGCGCGCGCGCGTGCGCTTCAACGCACGCACCAACCGCACACACACACCACACACACACACACGCACACGCACACCGCAAAAACCACATCACTCACCACACCACACACACAATACACACACACTACGCACACGCACACAACAACACACACACACCCACACACACACACACACACACCACACACACAGAACACATATCGCGCGCGCGCGCGCACACACACACACACACAACAACACGTTGGGCGCGCTTGCACCCACGCACACACCACACACACACACCACACAACAACACACACACACACACACCGAGCAGGGACATACAAAGGGGGACACACACAGAGAGAAAGGTGTGTCTAGGTTCCCGTTTTTCCCACCCATCCCCAACCCCCACCCCACCCTCCATACCCACCCCTCTTCCCCTGCATACCACAGTGCGTGGTTAGAGAAAGGACAATATAACTCATTAGAGCCAGCACTTGCTGTGAGTCACAACAAGCATGACCTTTACCCCCGCAGGGATCATGGAGCTGAACAATGTCAGGAATCTGTCCGAGTGGTCACCACGTTTTGTTTGTCAATTTTACTTTCTTTCTTTCTTTCTTCTTTTCTGTTTCTTTTCTCTTTCTTTCTTTCTTTCTTCCTTCTTTCTTTTCCTTCTTTGTTTCTTTCCTTACTTTATTTATCTCGTTTCTTCTTCTTCTTTCTTTTTTTCCTCTTTCCTTCCCTTCTGTCTTTCTTTCTTTTTCCCCTCTTTCTTTCTTTTTTTTCTTTCTTTTTCCTTTTTATTTTAAAAATTTTCTTCTGTCTTTCTTTCCTTTCGTTTTGCCTTGGTTTCCTTTTTCTTTACTTACTTTCTTTTCTTCTTTTCTTACTTTCTTTTTCATTTTCTTTTTCTTTCTTTCTTCTTTCCTCCTTTCCTTCTGTCTTTTTTTCTTTTTCTTTCTTCTTTCTTCTTTCCTTTCTCTCCTTCTTTTCTTTTCTTTCATTCTTTTTCCTTTTCTTTTTCCTTTTTTTTTTTTTTTTCTTTCTTTCTTTCTGTCTTTCTTTCTGTATGTCTCTTTCCCTCTTTCTTTTCTTTTTCTGCTTTCTTTTTTTTTTTTTTTTTCGTTCTTTTCTTTCTTTCTTTCCTTCCTTCTTTTTTTTTTCTTTCTATCTTGTTTCATCCACCCAGTCATTCTCATGCGGCCAACGATCTTGAAAGAATTTTTTTGAGTTGTTTTTTTTTTTTGTTTTTTTTTTTTTTTTTTTTTGTAATGTGTCGTTTTGTAACCGCTGAAGAAGACATTCTTGTCGGACATTCACATGTCTTGTTTCATGTTGAGCAATATTCGAAAAGCGTTGCTCTGCATTTTTGATTGTATCTTCATTTGTATTTGGCTTTTAGTTATAAACATGTCTATTCATGTATTCACTTTTTTAAATTTATTTTGTTATTCGTGTACGCGATTTATATTCTTATGATAAGAATACCATGAGTTCTTTTATGTACACTGATCTTTTAGGCAAGATCCCCCCCC
>JADBJO010007007.1:0-2500 GCA_016801955.1 Conus betulinus
TTCTTTTTCTGGTTAAGGGGGAAGGGAAAGGGGAAGGGGGTATTATTGCATCGATCACCCCCACACCACCTGCTGGATTTCTGTTTCCTCGCGACAAGGGGGGTGGGGTGGGGGTGTTAGTCGTAGCAGCAGGGGTTGAAGAAAACCCCCATCTGATCTACCCGCCCAAGCCCTCCTCCTCCTTTCCCTACCACGCCATTCCATCATGCCTTCCTAAGTACCCTCCAAAACCTACAGGACGGGTATAAGTTAGAACGGGTCTGATATTTTGTGTGCCTGCTTTCAGAGCAAGGGGATCGGGGAAGGTGAGGGGGAGCGAGGGAGTGGGAGCTGGGGTGGGGGGTGCGAAGGGAGGTGGTGGATGTGGTGGTTGGGTCCCGTATCAAATCCGGGTTTGGCAATTAGTGTTTTGATGTGTTTTTTTTTGTTGTTTGTTTGTTTAAAATGGAATCGTGGTTCAGAGTTGAATATGATAAAGATGACGACGACGATGATAATTGATAATGGTGATGATGATAATGATCATGATCATGATGATGACGCGCGCGCGCGCACACGCACAGACACACACACACACACACACGCGCGCGCGCGCGCGCGCGCGCGCGCGGCGTACACACACATACTTGCACACAGACTCACGCACATTAACACACACACACACACACACACACACACACATACACATTATTTCTTTGGACGATGAGTTGTTTAATCATCGCCATCTTCTGTCCATAAATCCTTTAATGGTGTTTAATGACAAAAAAAAAAAAAGTTTCAAGGTTCAAATTTTCACACACACACACACACACACACACACACACACACACACACACACTAACGAGCGCGCACGTCTGAACCAGAATAGCTTCCCACACAGACAAGGGGACGAGGGGAACGAGAGACAGACCTTCCTCCCCAACAGACCTCGTCTGTTTTATCCGGTGCTGCGAAAGCCAGCAACGGCTGCACAATCCCGTGACGTCAGCGCACGTGCAACCACAGAGCGCGAGCAGTTGCGGTCTAAAAATAACAATCTCAAACTCCCTGCGGCGGGTCGGCGATTCTATCTTTATACCGTGTTCTACCCAAATAGAAGACAGCGTGGCGGTGTGAGCCTCTCCGCTTTGATTGCAAAACATCTTGCGGTGTCAGGCTAGAAGTGCTTCACCCTTCCAACCTACTTGCTACCGGCTTTTTTTTTTTAATCCCTCGTGATTAAGAAGCTTCTTAGGTGGCACCTTTGGTGGGTTTTTTGAAAACTCAACAAACATACTACGGTATTGCACACCAGCCTTTTTCTGGTATTAGCATTTTTCTTAAAACCGAAAAGGCAGAGGAGTCAAATTACCATCCGCGGTCACTGAGGAGAGAAACAATCAGGTTTCGAAATATCGGTATCTGACCAGGAGTTATATGTTAGTGAGCTTCCTCCCATTGGAGATGGTCTCCCGCTTTGGGACTATAAGCTTGCTGAAAGTTCATTTTGAGAAGCATTTATTATTCCCCATTCACCCACTCAAGAACATACTGTCAGTTAGGCAGAATCATCTACCACTGCAGATATGAAGGCTTATCACCCCCCTATTTCTACAATCTGAGACATAAGAGCAAGCTTTGTTTATAATTCAATAATTATTATATATATATATATATATAGATATATATATATATATATATATCTCTTCAATCCCCCCCCTTTTTAAAAAATAAAATTTCAAATCGTTGCCAAGTCATTGCTATAATGATGGAAGGATCGTTAACCTGCACTTGTTTTTCTCCACTACTTGATTGTTCCTCTGTAGTGCCAACTGCGTGTGTAATCACCTTGAGCATTTGGTTGTGCCTCCATGTGTATCTTCCCTGGGTTAGCGCTTCTTTGCATGACCTCATGACTTCTTCAGGTCTTCTATTACCATATCTCTCTTTGCTTTCCCTTTTGCTTTTGACCACCATTTCATTTCTGCTGATCCCAGCCAGCGTCTGCTGGTCCGTGTGTGGCCTGTTTTCTTTTTTTCTTTTTTCTTTTTTTTTTTTCTTTTTTTTTTTACCAGATGTTGAGGTATTACTTTTGCCACGTCCACTGCTTCCCGAACTTTCCATTTTGTGCCAGATTGCAGCTTTGGCGGGACTGATCTCAGAACTTTGTCTTACAAGTCCTCAAGCAGGGTTAGTAACCTTGCTTTAGCCGCTTTGTATTTCTCCCCAGATATCCTTCAACTCCAGCGTTCTAATTAAACTTGTAACGTTCCCTTACTTACTTAGCTTCATCTTCTTGCAAGCAAAGGTATGGAATACACTTGAGCTGTCTTGTAGAAGTCACAGTTGTCTCTGGGCAAAGCTGTAGAGGGGAGGGGTTTTCCGCCTGTCGCCTTTGAGTCCATTGGTTCGCTCACGTCACCGACCACGTCGGGCACCCAAGTCATCGTGTGCCACAAGCGGATTGTTCAATTGGCCGCGTCGCTTTCTCAGGTAATTTACGTTTGCCAGTTCACTGTGC